>CM074503.1:1655582-1738385 GCA_037389245.1 Oryzias sinensis | reverse complement strand
CGGCCCATTCGTTTTTTTACGGGATCGTACAGGACTTTTATGTCATCGTCTTTTGGGGGGGGGGGGGGCGTTCATATGTGGAAAATTCATTTTCAATTTTTCCTAGGTGTGTGCACATTTTGGTGTCTTTTTGGCGGGGGTCAAATTTTCGCTCAAAGGCGCAGAAATCTTTCCAACTGCGACAACAATATGGTCCTTGTGGTCAGCTGCCAAGGGCCATAATTTAGTGAATAAAAACATGAAATTCATACTCAAATGATACCATATAAATAGTCAGAGCTTAGAAATAATGATTTTGGTTTACAAGCTCAGCAGAAACTGCAAGACAACTGCAGCAGTATCTCTTCAGCCTTGTCCGGGTAGCAAAATTGCAAAATATTCGGGAGTTTGCAGCAGGGCTCAGTGGAAGCTGCAGATACAGAGTCCTTTATCACACTGTCGGCTGCTGTCACTGTGCCGCTTACAAAAAAAATGTGCAGCCATGGTGTTAAGGAGTGTGTGAGTTAGCTCTTCTTTTCTCACTGCTGTCAACGTCTGACATTTTTACCGACATTTTCTTTAGAAACATTCTGTGTGAGTTTAGGTCAACTCACACATGCTGTGTGGATGCTGAGGTTTATTTGGAGCTGAACACATGTTCATCTCTGTTCTGGATCTTCTCCTCAGAGCCTGAAAAATGAATCAATAAATAATCAAATTCTTGATCTTTAAAAGACACATCAAACTCCATAACAGCTGCAACCTTCAGCTTTCAAACCTACTTATTTAGGTTAAACGTGCATTCCACAATGCATGCTATTACTTATCTGAGATCAAATTAGTAACGATTTGCTATTTAAAGTGTCACAGAGTTTTAAAGACCCATTCTGATTAAAAATTTGTTTTTGGTGTTTCTAACATGTTCTTGTGGCATTTTTCTCATGATGATTTCACATAAAAATAAAATTTAAGCTCAAAATGGCTTTTCTGAGTATTTAGTCAAATTGTTGTGAATCGTCTAAAAAATGCTCTTAGAAAAAGAGCTGTTTTCTCTTTGGGCTTTTCCCATCAGGGGTCACACAGCGAAACAACCTCTCCTTCGAGGAGAAGTCGCATGGTTAACTCGGTTTTACGCCGGATGCCCTTCCTGACGCAACCCTCTCAATTTATCCGGGCTTGGGACCGGCACAGAAGCAGAGAAGGGAATAGAGAGCAGCCCGGATTCGAACCCTGGTTTCACGGACGGAAGGCACTGCAAACCAGCACAAGCTAGAAAAAGAGCTGTTTTTTTTACATAGAAAATATAGTGGACGGGCCACAAGCTCCCTGCTTCACATTTTGTTGCATCAAATTGCAGACAAATGATTGGCTGGATAGCTCGTATATTGCTCGCTGTTTTTGTTGCACCTGTATTAATAAGTCTGGGGTGTGGATCTGTAAACTAGCGGGGGAAGGGTCAACAGATGGGTGACGGGACGGGGCGATGGGCTTACTCTGCTAACAGTCCTGCCCATAATTTAGAGGTGAATTTAAAAAGAAAAATTCTAAGAAGCCATGTCCTAGGGTTTGTTCCAAGAAGTGTAAAGGTTCTCATTCTCTCCTCTTGACGCCACATTTTAAAAGGATGGCACTGACTGCCTATTGCAAACCAACACACCCACTTTCCATCTATTCAAGTAATGTACGGCAAAAAGAAAATGTAAGGAGGACAACTCTCCATTAGGATAAATTGTACTTTTCTATTGTTTCACTAACATTTTTTTTTTGTCTTTTAGATTTAATTCAAACTGGAAATTCGTTTTTAGGAATGTACTTAAGTCCCTTTCATCACTGCAAGGTAGAAGTACATGTTCACTTTAGAGGGTTGAGATGCCACATTACAAACGAGATTAAACGTATTGTATTTTCCGCACAATAAGGCGCATTGAATTGCCTTCTTTTAAAGAAAAGAAGAAAAAAAACAACTACAGTGCGCTTTGTAATCCAGACCACCTTTTAAATGGATTATTTCTGGTAGTGTTAACTGATGTTGAAGTGATTTTGAGACGTACACGGTGCTGGGTCAAAATGTTTGGGTGTTCAATGCAATTTTATTAACTTAGCCCAATATCACTACACAGTTGTCCCAATGGGCTTTACACCAATAATTGTATAAAAAACGCTGTATGAGTAAGGGGTGGGCATTGTTTGCTTTCTTTTTTTTTTGATGCTCTGAAACCACATTGCCCACCCCTGTTTTATACCCCCCCCCCTTTTTTTTTAGGGCCAAGTGCAGGGACGGAGCGTGTTGGGCGACATCAGTGGGGGCTCAATTTGGGTGTGAGTGGATTTATTTTATTTATGTATTTTTTCACGTGTGAATGCTACAGTGTGGGGTGTTTTATTAATTTTATTTTTATGTATTTATTGCCGTTTTTTAAAATCTGTTTACCAATCTCCTCCACTTGGGTTGGCCCAGCGCTCCGTTGGTAAGCCTCACTCCTTGAAGGGTTTCCTTTCCAATTCTCCCTCCCCCGTGTGATTGTGTCCATAGTTTTTAATATATTTTTGCTTCAATAAGATTATTCTTAACTGGTACCACGTCTTGGCCTCATTTTGAAAAATAATCTGCGTGCCTGTGTTGAAGCGCCTTTGGGTTCCCTGGACCCGGGGTGGCGTTGTTGTTTTTGTCTGCTCCCCCGCTTGCCACACTATGTTCACACAAGGCTCAGAAACAGGTGCTCAAGCAACTTCTTTCAATTAAAAGTCTGTGTAAATGCACATTTCGGGCTTTCACGTTCCAATCTCTCACATTCATGTATTGCTACACAACATTTTAAGTCCATTTTCAGGCTCTAGGTGCAAAATGAGCGGCTACTGAAGGCCCACCAAATGTGAAACCAGTTAAACTTAAACCAATCAGGGACTCAGATTTGGCAGTGGCGTACCCTGTAAGTTGCGCATGCTTAATGTGTTTGTTTAGAAAATTGAGAGAATTAGCGGATAGCATAAAAGGAGAGGGGGACCTAAATCACATTTTGTTGCGATAATCTTTTAATTTATTTGAATTAGGACAGTGCATATTAAACAACGTTTCAGCAGCTGCTTCAACATAAATATGTCCGTTAGAACAGGAGCTAAATTTCAAGACCCTAAAAACCACAGAGATGCTAAAATGCAAACTACCGTACCAGCTTACTTTCCTGGTCCTGGTTATACCGTATATGGAAAGTTCAAAAATAGATCATTCATTGATGGTGGGCCTTATAATCCAGTGCATCATATAGAGCTGAAAATACAGAAATGACACGAAAAAAACATTTTGCAAACATAATAAACTTTTCTGCATTTTAGGCTGAAAACTGCACTAATTTTCAACAACATTTTTGGATCAAGATATTAAAATTTTAATATGGACATTAAGTGTAGCAAGTTTTATTTCCCAACCACCTTGTAGTAAACAGATTCAAATATTCTGCATCTTGACAGTCCAATCTTGTACAATAGGATCATGTATAAGAGTCTTCACATTATGTATTCGTTGCATAAACTGTGGCTTTTCTAATTACATGTTTTACCTTTTCTATCACAGTTAATAAGACTATAATCCTGAAACAGTGCAGCTCATAAAGTAATTGCAAACTAATATGCTAATATTGATGGGAAGACAACCTAAAGACCCTTCAAATCGGTAAACAATGTGATCCTGGATGAATTAACTCAGCAAAATTTCATCACCAAGAGAGAAATTCATCCATAATTCATAATGACTTTCCCCCTGATGCAACATAATCAGTTTCTGAAGACATATTCCATTGAAGCAATCAAACACTCAGACAGTTGGCATCACACTGCACTCTCAGAAGGACACTAATCACTTAACCTGCATCCGTGCTTTGTGTGCGCGCCATGTTCATCTGTGCTGGTGCACGTGCAGAAGAGTAATCATGAGGCAGAGCAGACAGGCAATAAGAAGCAGTGGGAAAGAAAATTGATTGTTTTCTTGTTCATTTTTTCCCCAACCAAAATGAGATTGGAACAATAAAACAATATTTGATCTAATTTATGTGATATTTATGTTCACTCACAAACAATGTGGATTATCTTAGTGTGAAACTAGAACACAAACACTGTTGATTAAGCTGAAGTACACATTTAGATACAAGAAAACAAACTTTCAAGAAAAATAACACTTTTCAGATAAGATTAAATATTCTATAGATTTATACATCAGAAAGATCAGCATTTTTGACTCTAAGGCTCATTTTACCGGCAGCCACTCAACTAAACTTTCAGAATTGGACATTAAATAAAAAATATATCTGTTATAAATGGAATCGAGCGAGTCATTCTATTGCCCCTTTCTGCTGTTTCTAACCTTCTTTTATGCCCACCTGGGGGTGTATCCTATGGAAGCGATTCTGTAGCATAATTAAAAATAAAAGTCAAAACCAGAAATGCTTTTTCATTTTCAAAATGAAGCTGCATTTTTGGACTCAAAATTAAAATGAAAAAGCAATCCACCAAAATGCTTTTTCATTTTCAAAATGAAGCTGCATTTTTGACTCAAAATTAAAATGAAAAAGCAATCCACCAAAATGCTTTTTCAATTTCTTCTTCAACACTGCTTATTCTGTCACCTACTTCAAATGATAAAGAAAATGGTATTTGACATTTCATTTTCAAAAAGTTCTCTGGTAAATGTGTAGCAAAATTCATTTAGAAATGTCTAATTTGACAATTAAAATGGATTAACAGAAATGCTGTTTCATTTTCAAAATGTAACTGCATCAAATGACTCAAAATGAAAAAAGACTACTTCAAAATGCTTTTTCATTTTATACGTTTGTATTATACTAAGCCGCTTATTCTGTGTCATAATTAACACAAAAATGCAAAGAGGGGATTGCTGTCTGATAGGGAGGGGCAGGTGAGCGTGGAGGACCCAAAATGCAGAGACGGAGGCACACGGTTCCAAGGCAAGGGATTTAATTAACAAAAGGCGCTGCAGAGCAGGGTAACAAAACTAAAACTAAACTTACTGTGGCATAGCATGAAAACATGTCATGAAGGGAGTCAGGGACGTTAAAGACGTTACATGAGCGACGTTACATGAGGGACATTACATGGACCAGCACAAGAGGAAGGCAGAGACAAGACGTAAATACAGACATGACTGACAAGACACAGGTGAACATGATCAGGAAAGATTGGGACCAAGGAAGTAAAACTCAAAAGCATGACAAAACAGGAAACCTTTCAAAATAAAACAGGAAACAGAACTCAAACATGACTGAAACAAGACGGAAAGCAAAAACCAATAGAAAGAAACACAAACCATGACAATTGCATTTTCATTTTAACATCCAGTCTGCGAAAACTGTTGCATATCTCAATTCTAATACACATTTCCAGCAGGGAGGCAGGGCTATGCTATGCATGGCTATGCAGTGCTATCCCCGGGTGTCCGGCTGCTGACAGACACAGACATGCTAGGAGCAGTGTAGGTTTCTGTTAGCGGCATAGAAGAGGGCTTTGTGATGGTTGTGAACTTCTGATGATTTTACACAGCTTTTTAGGATTACGTAGCAGCATTTCCGTCTTCTGCTGTCCTCATTCAGACGCACCGCGGACAAGCTTTTTTTCTTCGGACCAGCAGCTGCCTTCACATAGCGGAGCGCGAAGCTCCCGATCGCCGAAGGCGGAAAATGCTGCTACGATCTGAGAAACCATCATATGAAGTTGTGTTTCCAGTGGTGTCCAGAACAAAATAAAGTATGATGTAATTCCCACATATTTACATCCAGGATGCTCATTGCCCATTCAGTGTTTTAAGTACCTGCACGGCTAATGTTTTTAGCATATATTAGCCCAATGCTAACCTGTCTTCTATCGGGTCCTCCTTCCAGCGAAGAAAAAAGAACTGACCTCAGAGGCAAGCAAAAGGGCCTTGGAGAAGTAGATACTGTAAGTATAGATGTACTCTGTCTTTTTCATTAAATATATTTACAAGAGTCGCTTTTGCTTTTACTATACTTTTTATCACATAGTTGCCTCCTTTTACGATAAGAGTTAAAGGTTTATATTTGATGCAATATTCACACACCTTGCCACTCAATTGGCCCACTATAATGGATTTAACGCAGATTTATCATCTTTGGCAAGATGTATCTCAGGTGTGATTATTTTGAATGTTGAGTCACTGTCCTGAAAGCTGAAACAAAGAGCGTTTGTGTTCCTCGTCATGCCACGTGGGAGCAGTTTTTTATTGGCTGGATGAGCGTTTGAGCAACGACCACAACCACAAAATCGGAACCATGGGGAAAGATAAAATCAAGGATTTAAAAGGACATAAACTATTGAGAAACTGTTAAGAGTCAAGAAACCGCTGAAGATGACTGAAACTCAAATGTGGGGTGAAGATGTAGATGGCGAAAAGTAAACACACAACATGACTTAGGAAACCGTTGCCAAACAGAAACTGTTAAAAGCTCCAGATCTCACGCAGACCTGGAGATTCCAGGTTAACAACACGACAGCTGTTAATTGACTACAACATTGGTAAATGGTAACTGGCAAATATTTTTAAAGCGCTTTTCGAGCTTCCTCAAAAGCCCAAATGTTGGTTGTTTTTAAGGTGCCATATTGTGATCAAAGAAAAACTATTTATCAGATTTGCCTATGTTATTAAGGTGTCATGACTTCCACCTGGTCACCTATATGGTCCAGGAATGCCTTTATTAGAAAAGCATTTCGATGTCTTATAAAGTCTCAACAACAATAATTACATGTGAAAACGCATGCACACATTACATTACATTATCATGTGTGTTTTCACAAGAAGTGGACTATTTGATACACATTGCAGCATTCTGTCATGGCAACTACTACCAAGCCTATTCCGCTCTCACTCTGCTGCAATAGAGGAAATTAGTTTAGAGGATACAAATAATAATAATAATACATTTTATTTCAGGCGCCTTTCAGGTCACCCAACGTCGCTGTACAAGGTTAAAAATAAGAAAAACAGAATAAAACATCAATAAATAATTTACAGAGAAAACGTGAACAAACATAAAGATAAACATCAATAGGACATACAAAGAGGATAGAAATAAAGACACAAAAACAGGATAAAAAGCAGGATAGAAAAACAACAAATGAGGTTGTGAGTTTGGATTTAAACAGTGGCAGAGAGTCAGTATTGCGTAAATCGGGAGGAAGAGAATTCCATGGGGGGCGGAGCGACTGAAAGCTCTGCCCAATGAGCTATATCGCTAGAGGAGACAAGCCCGCTTGGGAATTCTGTCCGACAGTGGCGGAGCGCGACGCCATAGTGAGGTTGTAAAAGGCTGAAAAGTAACACGCTGATGGGGCTCCAGCTGTCCCCGAACAGCAAAATCAGCGCACAAAAGCACCTTAATAAGTCATGTGATCTCAGTTGGTGGTGTCCTGAGTTGACGTCACCGAGGTACGACTGGCATTTACTGGGGAATATCCGATTTGTCTGCTTACATGGCACACGCAAATGCGCATATCCGATTCATATCTGATTTATTTCCACATTTGAGTGAGGCCTGATTCCGATCTGAGAAAATCGGAATGCATGCGCTTTTTTCCTGCTTACACGTTCTCTGGTCATATCCGATCTGTTCCACATGAGAGGACAAAAATCAGAATTGGGTCACTTGAACCATGCAGTGGAATTTCGGCTATTAAGTGCGGCAAAATCCCCAGGTTGCTGCCAAGTCTCTGTGAGGCATAGAAAGTCCAGCTTTCGGTCAGCAAGAATGTCCTGGACCAGCTGGCACTTATTGGTGATCAAGCGGATGTCGAGGAGACAGAGGCTGACAATAGTAGAGTTAATGGAACAGGGAGGATCTGGAGTAGAGCGGGGAAGAGAGGAGAGCACGCTGTGGTCAGCGCCTCCAGCCAGCGCCCCTGGGAGGCAGTGAATGTTTGTTTTTCTTCCAGCAGGTCCCTTCACAGAAGACCTGACTGTAATAACAGTCTTAATGGGATAGATAGCAACAGGTCTTGGAACGGAAGCAGTGTTGATGGTTTGTTGGGGGAGATGAGAGGAAACCAAATCTAGTCAGTCACTTCCACAGACCGATGTCTGCACGGATGAAGAGGAGGTTTGGACTGCTGTGGGCATGATAGGGGTTGGTGAAGTCTGGACAGAGTGTCTGGTGTTGTCAGCTAAAAAATTGCTGCCCAGTGGACTGGGATGAATCCCATCCGTTTTATAAAATGAAGTTCTGCTCCAAAACAAGTCAAAATTGTCAATAAAAACAAACTTGTTCAGACTGGAAGCAGACTGGAGCCAGGTGCTCAGACTCAGCAGCCTGCTGAACCTGGCCGCGGGAGAGGAGGGGTCCTGAAATAAACTCAGTCAATGGGCAGGAGTTTAAAAAATTAAAAAGTCTGATGAACATGTTTTTAGTTGTTTCGGACTCTCTATAGGAGGTGTCGTTAAAAACAACGTGTAAAATCAGCCTCCTGACTGTGAAAGGGAAAGATCGCAGCAGGTCTGGGAGTTTCTCCAGAATATCCAGAACCGTGGCTCCTGGAAAACAGTGAGTGGCCATGTTAAAGAAGCGGACGTTCCTTATTATAGACTCCCCGATTGTCGCCGTTGTCGGGGTAAACGGGAGGAGGAGATGCGGGTGCAGGTGCTGTGCTGACAGGCATGACGACAGCGGCGACTGCCTTACCTTACAGCCGGTGGTCCATCAGTGATGGCGGCGAAGCCCGAGCCTTGCTGGAGTGGAAGCGGACGGCTGCCTTCAGGATCTGACGGCGGGAGGAAGATACTGGTGCCCGCAGGGATGCGGGGAGCTCCAGCCGCAGACGTTCGTCTAATCCTGATGAGGCTTTAGCACTGATCCTCGGGGCCCGATCCGGGTTGCAACATGCCGTGATGTTTCACGTTCCTTCGGGATTACCGTGGCGTCTTTCCAGAGAGCGGGGAAATCAACGGTGGAGCTCAAGTCCGGTGGATCTGTCTGTGCCGCTGTGATCGCTGAGGAAGGAGCGGGAGAATCCGCAGCCAGACAGGCGTAGCGGTTGGAAAGACTCAGGACAGGAGGTTTCTAGGTTTCATCAGAACTCCTTATGGGCCTTTGGACAACTACGTCTTCATCCATGGATGTTTGCTAGGGAGTTGAAGATGAGAAGGGCATGAGTAGGTGGACGGGTCCCATGGAGCTGTGTCCTAGAGTGCGGCGCTATGCAAGGTTAGCCGCTTAGACTGGTCGAAGGAGACATCCTTGAACCTGGACAGGAGAGCCTCGTTCATTTCCAGTTCAGCCCTCAGACGACGGATTTCTTCTTGAGGTCAGTAATGATCCCCGAAGCTTTACTCAGAGATTGTGAGTCCAGATCGTTGGTTGGATTTGGGTTTTTTGCTGATCTTGGTCTAGAATCACCACTGCTGTTTCTCCGTCCGCCATTTTGTCCACCACAAAAAATCATTTCAGAGGGCAAGTTAAAAAAAGTTCACCTTTTACCACTTGTTTTTCTCCAGATGATGAAGCAAAGTTTTTGTTACAAATAAACAAAGTCCACAAATAATTTCCTAGATGCTCGTTCCTTTCTCCTTCTGCCAGTGCAGCTTTATGGGTGGGGCCATCAGCTTACAGATTGGACACCCACGTGTGTCCAATCTGGGACTCAGTCTTTATGGGGTGAAACAACAAAAAACACAAAAACCAACTCCACCACAAAAGCATGCAAACAAAAATCAGAGGAGACTTCCTCCATCAAAAACAAACTTCAACACAAAAGCATGCAAAACATGACAGGAAAAGTTTTCACCACACAACATCCCCCCTTATTTTAACGCAAGCAGTCCCTGCTCGCAGTTCAGTCCCCATATTGCTGGGGTGGTCTCCCCAACGTTGTCCTTGTAGAGCGGCGTGGTCCACCAGATCCTTCCCTAGGTTCGGACGTTCCAGCCGATGCAGGAGGAAACCCATAAATTAGTGGTGGTGTACAAGTTTGTGTCTGTGTCCTGTCCTCCTGTACTGCATGAGGGGGTTCCATTAGAGGAGCTGTACACACCTTCAGAGAGTTTCTGTGTATGGTCAATGTCCGTCCTCCCTTTACTGGTTGAACACGATACACTACCCCGGTGTCCCCCACAGTCTCCAAAATAACATATGAGTCCGAGGACCACCATGGACTCAGTTTACCTTTACCTTGCCTATTTCGGTCCCGTAACCACACTCGTTCCCTGGGCACCAGTGGCAGAGCATTCACCTTCTTATCATAGGACTGTTTACTTTGCAATGTGGCCTTGTCTACCCTTTTCCTAACTAGGCTATATGCAAATGAGAGCCTCTGTTGATGATCGACTACCCAGCTACCCAAATCATGCTTTCTCTGTTGTTGGCCCACATTGAGTACTACATCTACCGGCAGTCTTAATTGTCGACCAAACATAAGGAAAGCTGGGGTATAGCCTGTCATACTATGCCTGGTATTATTGTAAGCCTGCAATACTTCTGGTAAATACTTGTGCCAGCGGTTTTGTTTTGAGATCTCCAATGAACGGAGCATGCCCAACAAAGTTTGGTTAAACCGTTCCACACCACCATTACCGGCAGCATGGTATGGCGTAGTGCAACTCTTAGCTATGCCATACGTCTCACACAGCTCTTTCATCAGAGCAGACTCAAAATTGGGTCCTTGATTTGAATGGAACCTAGCCGGACAGCGAAAGGCTGATAAACATTAGTCCAAAGGGCCTTAACAGTAGTCTGAGCAGTCTGGGCCCGTGTAGGGATAGCCCAGGCAAATCGGGTGAACAAGTCAGTTACAACCAAGATATTTGAATAAGTATCTGTAGGCCGACCTAATGACAAAAAGTCAATATCCACTATTTCGAGTGGGTATGACACTGCAATTGGATTCGACGGGGCCCTAGGTTTTACTTGCTCTTTCTGCAGGTTACAAGAGACACAGCCCTGATGGAACTGATGCACCTCTCGTTCAATGTTGTACCAGAAGGACTGTTGACGAAGTCCAGCCAGAGTTCGGTCAACACCAACATGCGCAGTGGCCTCATGCATCTTCTTCCACACTTCATGACTCTTAGCACTTGGGCACACGTTCTGGAAGCTTGACTCATGCATAAAGGGATTAATGACTTGACGACAGAGACGCTCGCTCAAAAAGGTAGCAGACTCAGCTAGGAGGGCCCATGCCCCAGGGGCGCTTGGACTTGCAGACCCTGGGAGCATGGTATACACTCCGGGAACCACCGGGCCTGTACGCACAGGGGACTCATTTTGGACCGCCAGACCACTCGTTAGATGCGCCGATGAAGGGAGGAGGTCGCACGCACCGGGGGCAGTTGGACCGCTGGGACCGCCAGTTCTGCCATGTCGTCAACACGCAGGGGCAGGGCAGGGACCCTGCCTGTGTTGTAAGTAGCCCGACGTGACTTGGCAGACTGGTTGAAACACAAAAGAAGGCTGGGTGCAGCCAGGATGTTGGAGTGCCTTTGGTGCTTGTGTGTTTCCACGCAGGAGTTCCAGTGCGTTGGCCAGCCAGAAGCGACACGACACGGGGAAGAGTGTGTGACGCTGAATACGCGAAGAGGCAGAGGGGAACTCCGCCTCCCCTGTAAGTATTGGGACAGCGTAGCCACACTCCTCGGGATGGCCTAAGGCAACCGTGGTCGCTTCTGGTGCTGGCAGATGTTTTTGTCTTCAGGTCCTGGTGCGTGTGACCCGAGGACTTCCCTGGTCATGGAGAAAGGACATCATGGGTCAAGTCTGGCGGGTGGAGGACATCCCCTGGATTCCGGATCTGCTGTCTCCCAAAGCTGCATTTGTCGGCTGTCCCCCGGACTTTTAGTATTGCTTTTTAGAAGTTTTTACCCTGTTTCTGCATTTTATTGTATTTTATACTTTTTAGAACTGTTTTTTGTATTTTATAGATTTTAACCATCTCATTGGCCAGCCAGGTTTTAGGATTAATAAATTATTGTTGTGGCCAAAAATACCCGGTTCCTCTTTGGTGGCACGTTTGCTCTCACCCAGATCATCCCTCTAACTTGCAATAATTCAATTTCATCTTTTCATTCCATCTCCAAACTTCTTACTGCCTTTTACCAAAAACCACCCCTTTAATAAATTCTCTATTCTGATTGGCTGTTGGGTGTACGTTAAAAGGTGATATACCACAGGATAACCGCACTGTGAAAAAAGAAGTTCCGGTCACCTAGATATACGTTCTGTATCAATGCGCCGATTTCTTTAAAACAACCTTTAGCTTCATCATTTGGACAAAAACAAGCGGTAAGAGGTGAACTTTCTCTCTGAACTGATGCTTTATTCAACCCATCGGAAAGATCAGCAAATATATATCGCTTTATATTGCAGAGTCTTGACTGGAGCAGTGGTGCGGCGCAACGCAGACTATTTGTTACTTTTTGTGAGAAAAGCAATCCAAAGCGATCGGTAAAAAACAAGAATTGAGAACTAAAATCTGGTTAATATTTATTGCACTTAGCGGAAATGCTTCGCGTCGGACGGTTCAGGCTTCCACGGCGTGCGTTTAAAAGTGATAATGCACACTTCGTCGGCCATTACATAACACTTACATACATAAGTAATAGAATTATTTCGAAACACATATTCACTCTGCATCAAGCAATAAGGTAAGCAAGATAGAAATACAAGCAATAGCCTATTTAAAAAAAAAGCATTATTGCATTTGATGGTTACTGTTGTGCTAAACTGTGAAGTAACGTCTGTCCACCTGTGTTCCATGTTTCTATTGTTCTGGTTTCCAACTGGCATTAAGGATAGCGCAATACGATAGGGCATTCAGGCTATGTGACCGGAGCTTCCTTTTTTAGGTTTCCATTATCACTTTTTAATTGGCACCTGCAGCCAATCAGAATTTAGTTTTCCCTGGAATGTGGTGTAAAGTAGCAAAAATTGTGCAAAGTGGATATTTGAGAATGGAAGCTAATGTTTCCCTTGAGAGGGGAATGGACAGTTAGCCTTAGGGTTGAAAAGTTGGCTTTTAAATAATCTTAAAAGCACAAAAGAATTAAGCCTTCCAATTTTTTGGTGGGTATTTTGATTATGGCAACACTCTTCAAACGTTAAAATAAAATGAAAATGGATAAAAAGGCTAATCTTTTGTTTTAAAAAGATGTCCAAAGTCATCTAAGCAAAAAAAGAGCTTGCCGTTACTGGGGTAACAGGGTGATTTCTACAGGCCTTAATATTCTTCTGAGCAGATTCAAAGTATGGTGTGATCTAACAGGAAATGAAAGCTGCAGCACTCTGCACAGAGGTCAGCGCTCTGGATGGAGGCACTACTTTTCCGCCTTTTATTTGAAATTAACGGCTTGAGCTGACCTTTCTCTTATTAAAGATTTATTTGAAGCTGCTTTTGATCTACTGGATTTCTATGTACCAAATTAGTTTCTGCTTTTGATTCTGTTTTAAGTCTAAATGGAGATTTGTGTCAGTACATCAGGCAAAAAGGAAACAAAGCAAAGCAGTCACAGTGCCTATTATTATTATTAATGCACAGACTCACAATCCTTTAAAAAAACAAAAACAAAAAAAACAAGCAAACATAAAGACGGAAACACATTATTGTTTGTTTGTTTGTTCTAGCTAGACCTTAGACTGTATATCTGCACTGAATGATCCCTCCCCCCCTTCTGGTGTTCCAAACAGGAAGTACCCGCAGTAACAGCTGTTAGTCATTCTATTTGTCAGAATAACCATTGTTTAAAATGTTATTCCTAATCCGATTTTTAATGATCATTTTTCTTTATTGCAAGTTATTCAAGTTATTTACTCACCAATCAGATGCCTCAGTAAGTATGTGGTCTCACATCAAACATTTGAAACGTTTGACAGATTCTCCTCAGCTTGCTTTCAAGTGTAAGGGGGTGTGGACTCCCATCAAGTTCATTTAATGGCAAGTGGCTCAGGCAGTTGAGCAGGTCGTCCAATAACTGAAGGGGTTGGTGGTTCAATACCTGCTCCCCCCAACCAGCTGTCGTCTCCTGAGCGCGGCTCGTCTGCATCTAACCGCTCCCCCAGGGGATGGGTCAATGCGGAAAACAATTTCCCCATTGTGGGATAAATAAAGTGCCCTTTATTTATTTATTCCTGATTGGCAAGAAATGTTGACTATCCCCAACTCGGACCAATCACTGCTTACTGACATCATGTGGTTCCAACATGATAGCGTCTGTATCGCCAAAAAATGGCAACTGAATTAACCTCATTTATTTGGAGCTGGACGTTTATGAGGCCAGAACAGTCTCATAATTCAGAATTGCACACACTCCGAGTCACAAATGCACGCACTTCGATTGACAAATGTCATTTTATGCAAACGTGCTAAATAAATTTGGAAATGCACATGGTGTGTTTCACAAATGCACACCCTGTGTTTCACAAACACACACATTGTGTTTCACACATGCAGACTGAATGTTTTACAAATGCACAATAAGTGTTTCTCACAAATGTGCACAGTGATTCACAAAAACATTTTAGAAATTCACAATAAATGTATCAGAAATGCGCAGTAGGTGCTTCACAAACATGATTTTTAGGTAGGTTCTACGGTGAATATTGAGACTCTTCTGACGGAGCAGGTCGACTAATGTCACCATTGGCTAGTGAATCTGTCAATCAAACTCATCAGCAAAGCAGGCGGGTTCGCTTTTAGCCAATCGAATGGCCCCTTACACTTTCTCTATGCTTTCTGCAGGTGGCAAAAGCCCCGCCCATATTTGATTCTGTTCCAGTCGGACGTTAGCGTGTTAGCTTTAGCATGATTTGTCCGTTTATTGCCTTCGGTTGTCAAAAATTACTGGGTTGCGCAACTTTTCAGTGGACCTGGAAGCAAGGCAACAGTGGTTGAATGCAGTTGACATAGAATCCATCGTTCTCTGTACTGGTCATGAGATTTACAATGAACGTTTCATTTGGGATTGTTTGTACATTATCTGTCTCTTAGCTTTGATGCTAGCATCATTTCAACACTCAAACACGGTTCCCTTCTGTCTTGATCATATGAAGGTGGAGCAGAAAAATCTTCCAACTTCCACAGAAGGCTCTGTGGAGAAACTGGCATCACTTTGCTCCGTACCACGCAGTGGGACGTTACCTCAAGTTCATCTCACTGTCAATCACAGATACCCAATACACCTCCCCTGCTCAGCCCCAAGTCACTTTGCTGGACCTTAATTTTTGTTTTTTTAATAACCCAAATGTCATTGATTTTATATTGTAACCATATTTCTGCTTCTAACCTCTTGGCCAGGTCACCCTTGCAAAAAAGATCCTCATCTCTCTGGGTTGTATAGCTGGTTAAATACTACACAACAAAAGATGGTCATAGAACAACAAAGTGCAAACATTCACCCTTTATTGCAGAGTAAAATTCAGTGAAAACATGAACAGATTCAAACATCAAAATTTAAGCAGATGCGGGGGGATCTCCACTGATTTGAATTTTATTTAAACTGGAAGTAATTTTCATAACATCCTTACATCCTTACGGTGCCGCTCTTCTTTCTAGAAACATTTCTGCTAGCCTTAGTCTGTTAACCTGACAATCCAGAGACGAGACCCGGGCGCAGAGCAGCAGTGTAAAACGCTCCTCTGAGCCTCCCTTAGGGTTAGTGCCGGTGCAAAACCCATGCAGGGAAAGTCAAGCAGGTCCTAGCGTTAGCTTATGTGCTGAAAGACAAATGAAAGGAGCGCGTCTTAGAAACCTTAAAGTGACAGACGGCAGTTCTCACAAGCAGAATTATGATGTAATTAAATGCGGTTTATTAAACATTCCATTGATTTCCTCTAAGTCCCTCTTAGTCAATGAGTTAATCATTGATAACAACCTTAGTCTTTTAGCCTTAACAGAAACCTGGCTCCAACAGGATGACTATGTTAGATTGAATGAAGCAACCCCCCCCACTTATGCTAACTATCAGAAATCCAGGATTTCAGGGAAAGGAGGTGGTTTGGCAGTAATATCACAGTCTAGCTTACTTCTCAGCCCTAAAGTTAAAAATGCTTATAATTCATTTGAAAGCATCATATTGTCTTTAAGTCACCCTAACAGGAAAACTGGAAAACCTATTTTACTCATAATTATTTATCGCCCCCCCGGCCCATATTCAGAATTTTTAACTGAGTTTTCCGACTTCCTATCGACTATTGTCTTAGATTCTGATCAAACCATAATATTAGGGGATTTTAATATTCATGTTGATGACCCCAGTGCCTGCCTAGGAAAGGCTTTTGCAGCTTTATTAGATGATGTTGGTTTCACCCAAAGTGTGAATGAACCCACTCACTGTCATAAGCACACCCTGGATCTTGTTCTAACCCATGGGATAGAGATCAGCCAGCTGAGTATCCTTCCTCTTAACCCCATCATTTCTGATCACTTTAAGATTACCTTCCAGTTTACACTGGAACATCCTTCTGCCCCAGTGAATAAGAAACAGCTTAGAAGAACCTTAACTGACCGTTCTGTGTCTGAGTTTAAACACACAGTTCAGCCAGTACTTAGTGATATTCTGAGAAAATACTCTGAGTCCAGCTCCCATAGTATCAGTCCTAGTATAAATGACCACTTTGTTAATGATGCCTTACAAGCCCTCAGGAGTACACTCGATGTTGTTGCCCCCCTTGAAACCTAAGTTCATCAGACAAAACCGAGTAGCACCGTGGTTTAACGCTGAAACTCGTTCTCTTAAACAAGAAACCCGTAAGTTGGAAAGAGAATGGCGCCGCTCCGGTTCAGAGCAGTCTCTGGATATCTGTAAACATAGCCTATTAAATTATAAAAAAGCTCTGCGTAGAGCTAGAAGCCAGTACTATTCAACCTTAATATCAGAGAATGGAAACAATCCAAGATTTCTTTTTAGCACTATTGCTAAATTAACTGGCAGTCAGAGCTCAGTAGAACCACATGTTCCTGTTTCTCTCAGCTCTGATGATTTTCTTACATTTTTCAAAAGTAAAATCTCAAATATTAGACATAAGTTAAATCAAGTTATTCCTACTATCAGCCCAGAACAGGCTGAAGTGGTAGAAATGGAGGCATCCATAGAAACCTCTGTAACATTGGACTGCTTTACTGCTGTGGATCAAGCAGAAATAACATCAATTATTACGTCCTCCAAATCCTCAACGTGTCTGTTAGACCCAATTCCCACTAGACTTTTTAAAGAAACTTTTCCCCTAATTAATGATCCCATATTAACAATGATAAATGCCTCTCTGGAAACGGGTTACGTGCCACAGTCTTTTAAATATGCAGTTGTTAAACCTCTTCTGAAAAAGCCCAGTTTGGATCCTAGCGTGTTGGCCAACTATAGACCAATATCAAACCTGCCCTTTATTTCTAAAATCCTAGAAAGAGTTGTAGTTAAGCAGCTTTACTGCCACCTACAGGACAACAGCCACTTTGAAGACTTTCAGTCGGGGTTTAGACCCCACCACAGTACGGAAACTGCACTAGTTAGAGTCTCTAATGACTTGTTATTGGCCTCAGAAAAGGGTCTACTTTCTATTCTTGTCCTGTTGGACCTCAGTGCAGCCTTTGACACTATCGACCACAGTATTTTACTCCATAGACTAGAGCAGGACACAGGGATCAGAGGATCTGCTCTCCAGTGGTTTAAATCCTATCTGTCCGATAGGTATCAGTTCGTTAATGTAAATGGACATTCCTCTCAGTGCACTCGAGTCAACTATGGAGTCCCACAGGGCTCAGTCTTGGGACCGATCCTGTTTACGCTTTATATGCTACCCCTAGGAAACATAATCAGGAAACACAGCATTAATTTTCATTGTTATGCCGACGATACGCATTTGTATTTATCCATGAAGCCTGACCAGAATGACCAGAGAGAGAAACTGAACGCCTGCATCAGAGACATCAAGACCTGGATGACAATTAATGACCTCCTCTTGAACCCAGAAAAAAATGAGGTCATTATACTTGGTCCTAAAAACCTCAGAGATGCTCTGTCTGCTCAGATAGTCTCCCTGGATGGCATAAGTATAGCCCCCAATTCCACAGTTAGAAACCTTGGGGTTTTATTTGACCAGGATTTATCATTTAAGGCTCACATATCTCAGGCGTGTAGAACTGCCTTTTTCCATCTGCGGAATATTGCTAAGATCAGAAATATACTTTCTAAGAGTGATGCTGAAAAACTCATCCATGCATTTGTTACGTCTAGACTGGATTACTTTAACTCCTTGTTAGCAACGTGTCCTAAGAGTTCCTTAAGAAGTCTCCAGCTTGTTCAGAACGCAGCAGCTAGATTGTTAGCAGGAACTAGCAGAAGAGATCACATCACTCCTGTGTTAGTTTCGCTCCATTGGCTCCCAGTTGATTCCAGAATCAAGTTCAAGATCCTCCTGTTAACCTATAAGGCCTTACATGGAATGGCCCCATCCTATATTAAGGACCTCATAGTCCCTTACCATCCAATGAGAACACTTCGCTCGCAGAATGCAGGACTGCTTGTGGTTCCTAGAATTAGTAAAAGTACGGTTGGAGGTAGAGCGTTTAGCCACCAAGCCCCTGTCTTATGGAATAAACTCCCAGTTCATGTAAGAGAGGCCGACTCAGTTTCTACATTTAAAGTTAGACTGAAAACATTCCTCTGTGGACAGGCTTATTGTCAGACTAGTTAGTACTCAGAGATTATTTAACTTAATGTTAAGTTGTTTAAATTAAACTTAACTATTTCTTTTAAAAGGCTGCTAGAAGTTGAAGCTGGGGTAACTATGGTGCTCTGGGGTTCTGTCTTCTTTTCTTTTCTACTTCTACCCTTCCTCTCCTCCATTCCTGATCATAATTTATCATTTAGTTCTCCATGCCTCTGTCTGGTGCAGTGCGATTCATGTATTGTCCCTCTTTTCCTTTCCCCTCCTGGGGAGTGGGAGTGCTTCCAGACTCCAGTTGGTTCATCCATGCTCCAGTTCCTGACCGTCTACCTCGCCTTTGCTCCACTCCTACACCTGGCTGTGGTTCCTGTCTCCGGCTCGACTCGCGCCTTTGACTGTCCCCACAACCACGACTGGATGAAGCTCGTCTGCAGGACTTTATATATGCAGTTGTAGGGTTAGATAAGTTAATTCTTCTCTAAGAGTTCTGGTAAATCTCCTGTCCGTCCTGGGGGAGGATCCCTCCTTCATGTGGGCACCCCTGAGGTTTCTTCGTTTTTTCCGGAATCCGTTTTTTTTGGGAGTTTTTCCTTACCGCGAAGGGGGGTCTAAGGGCAGGGATGCCAGTATAGCTTAGTCAGTTTGTTAGTTCATTTTTGTATTTTCCTATTGAACTCTTTGTATTCATGATCCTTTTGAGTTCATGTTTTACTTCGAAGCCCATCGAGACGACTGTTGTTGTGATTTTGGGCTATACAAATAAAATTGAATTGAATTGAATTACATACAATGAAGTCCCTTGAACAATACAGCAGTATTGATTTGAACTCTGTCTTCCTCCCCTCAGTCTCTCTTCTTCTGTATGTAATTATGTCGCCTATATTAAGTTCTAAACAAACGGGACAGTGAAGATATAGGTCCACTCCCAAACGGTCTGAATTCCACAATGGGTTGATGTCGTCTTGCACTTCCAACATTTGTGGACCTAAAAGGGGACTGACCCATACCAGGACATTGATCCCAGGATGAGGTTCAGCCATGGATCCACTCTCCTCCCATTCAATCTCTGGAACCAGCATACCCTGACAAAAAAAAGAGGCGAAGTTAGCCGTTTTCTATGGGTGACGTCAAACAGTCAATGTCCTGCACCAACATCTGATTCTCCTCGTTGATGAAGGCTCTCATTCATCCTGGTGATGTTGTCTTGAGGTTGAGTTGTCTGGACTTCTTTCTGTAAAACGTGTCACTGTTCATCAACGTTGTCATCAGTCTGCTGCACCTGCATCTTGATGCTCCTCCATCATAATCAATACTTTAGCTGGGAGCTCAATCACTTATGTTACTTTAGTTTTGGTAAGAATGGTTATCATAGAAACAATGACTCAGACCAGTGTTGGACAAATCACTACTTAGTGATGTACAACCTTATCACAAAAAAATGGCGACTGAAATAAATGTCTGTAATTGTTGCGTGAAGTAAATCGTTTTTCATGGGTGGCATCACACTCACTCAGTCAGTCCAATTCTCATATACAGTCAATTTTAAAGGCATGTAAACATGCATTCAGTAAAATGTAACCAATGGTCTTGTTAAATGAAAAATAATTTTATGATGACTTCAAATTGCTTTGAAAGGGAAAATATAGTGAATACAAGGACATGACTACCAAGTCTTGTTTTTTTCCTTACTTTTTGCTCAACAGTTAGAGCTCACATCATTATTTACCACTGATTGACTACTAGACACCAAGCATAGATGCTGAAATCTTATTTTTCATCAGGGTGATCACAAAAAATGTTTAGTTGAAGATTCAATCAATTTGAATTAAAAATCAAGAGCTGAAAGAAGCCAAAGAAAAACTCAAAGTACTAGCACGTTTCCCTCTGGTGCCACACTGTTGTTTCTATATTTCAGGGAGGAAAAGGGTGGAAAATACAGCAAAGGTCAAAGGAATTCTGAGCTTTTGCCCTAATATCCAATATTCTACAGCTGCCCAAGCATGTTTCCTCTGGCATTCAATCAATTTAAGATGCTCCAACTGTCAATGTTTGAACCGACTTCTCAGTTCTTCTGAAAACTCAGGGCTGACTTTCCCTCCGAACTACACTGACATCTTGGGCTTAATCGTCCTCTGACAAAGATTTTCCACCATTTATGTAAGTTGTTGCTTTTTATTAAGGGGTTTATTAACATTGTTTTTAACTGAAGCAAACCGCCAGCCTCTGCCTTGCTTAGACCACTGCGGCAGGGTGTCAAACTCCAGGCCTCAAGGCCAACCTCCTGCTGGTTTTCTAGAAAACCTGCCTTATCTTTGCTTTTGATTACCTGGATCAGGTGTGGCTTAGTACATGATCAATACATGAGTAACACACAGAAGGGCATTGGTAGAGACTCCAGAGGAGCCAAACACCAACTCCTGGTCAACAGAACAGTCGCTAAAGACTGCAAGTCATTTACACACCAACCTGTGCACAGCCTGGGTTGATTAAGCAAGAAGGCCTATGACTCAATGCCACACACATGGATCACTGAATGCTTGAGCTGTACAACATAAACAGGACTCTAAGAGCCTTCATGCGAAACCACGAAGCTGTGGAAAACCACCCTTGAAGCTAATGGGAAGCCACACAAGTGTCCATCAAATGTGGGATATACCAAGGTGATGCTCATCTCACTGCTGTTCTGGGCATAGGTCTGAACCCTCTCAGTCAAATAACTCAACAAGACTACAGAATACTGACTCAGAAATGGGGCCAACATCAGTCACCTCCTCTACATGGATGACATCAAGCTATATGCTAAGAGCGAGCGTGACATTGACTCCCTGATCCACACCACCAGGATCTACAGTACTGACATTGGGATGTCATGCTATATATTGGGGTCGAGAATGCAGCCGGATGGTGACAAAGAGAGGCAAGGTAGTCCACACAGGAGGGTCTCAACCCCAGAAGGAACAATAGCAAACATCGAGGACAGTTACAAGTAATTTTGGAATTCAAGAGGCAAATGGCAACCTGAGTGGCAACAAGGAAAGCTGCAACAGCTAAATACCTCCACCCAGTAAGGCAAGTCCTGAGAAGCCAGCTCATAATGGCAAAATAAGACCCGGCACAAACAGCTACGCACTGCCAGTTATCAGATACCCTGCAGGAACAATAAGATGGCCAAAGGAAGAGATAAAGACCACGGATGTTAAAACACGAAAGCTCCTCACCATGCATGGAGGGTTCCATCCCAAATCCAGCACCCTGAGACTGTATGCTGGCCGCAAGGAAGGAGGCTGGAGGACTCAGTGGAAGCTACCATCATCCAGATGGAAACATCCAAGATGCATGAGTACACTGCTCAAGGCTCCAACTGACAGTGTGCCTAGTGAATGTTTCCAGGCAATGGAGAGAGGATACAGTGCTGAGGACAGATCCCTCATGGCATGACCCCAGTATGGGATGTACCACCGACTATAACCACCGAAGTGGCTGGATATCAAGAAGTCCTACCAATGGCTAAAGAGGGCTGGGCTCACAGGACAGCACTGAGGCACTCATCCTGGCAGCCCGGGAACAAGCCCTGAGCACCAGAGCGACAGAGGCTCAGATCTACCACACCAGACAAGACCCCAGACGTAGATCTACCACACCAGACAAGACCCAAGGTGTAGACTGTGCAAGAGGCGCTGAAACAATCCAGCACATAACTGTGCAGGGTGTAAGATGCTGCAGGTAAAGACATATGAGCGCCACAATCAAGTGGCTGGAATAATACACAGAACATGTGTGCAAAGAATATGGACTGGAAACCCCAAGGTCAAAATGGGAACACCTCCGGCAGAGAAGCAGAGGGCAAGATCCTGGGACTTCCAGTGTTCCAGTGGATGTGGCAGTGCCAAGCGATGGGAACATCAGGAAGAAGGAACATGAGAAACTGGAGAAATACTAGGGACTCAGAGAAGAACTGGAGAAAGCCTGGAAAGTGAAGGTGACAGTGGTGCCTGTGGTAATTGGAGCACTCGGGACAACCCCAAGCTGGAGGAGGGCTACAACAGATACCTGAAAGACTCCCTAGACCAGAAAAAAAAAAGCGCAGTGCTAGGAACAGCTAAGACACGAGACCCTGCTTCCCAGGCCTCTGTAGAGGAATCCAGCCATGAGGAAACCAACAGCGAAGGGTGAGAGGGGCTATGATATATGGTTTTAAAGTGGGTTTGCAGTAAAGCAAAATAAGGAAATAAGACATGCAGATTTGAAGTTTAAAAAGTTTTAATATTCTTTGATCTAAAAATCTAAAGTGTGTTTGCCATTTTGTAGTGCTGTTCGAATCTACAATTCCCAAATCGAGGCTATTATGGAAATAAAAACGGAGTGCAGAGATGCTCACTAGATAAATGAATATAGACCACAATGCATTGTGTCAGTACAATTTTTGCCAAAAAAAATGCATTTAAATGTATTTTTAAATACATCAACATTTGTATCTTCAGAAGACAGTAGGCTCATAATTAGTCATCACAAAACACTGATTAATATTTTAACTTCATGAAATTAATGACGTCAAATCTCCCCCAAGAAAAAAAAAAAAGTAGTAATGGTGTCAAAATTGCTTTTTCAAATTCAGGCACTTTATATAGATTTTTGCAGTTATGTAGTTAGGGGTGGGCGTTCAGACATAACCATAATGTAGGAATGCGAGACCTTGCTCGTTTTCCTGGATTGGGAGGAGCTGGTGTTTAGAGCCCAGATTTTTAAAGGAATGCTTAGAGATACATAATAGATCAAAATACTGCTTCAAAGTATTCATTGTGAATAGTTGACGATATGATACACTTGAAACTCAAAAAGTTGATATTGCATGATACAGGCCTTTAATCATTCAGCATGCCGTAGAAATAATTCAGACTACAAACCATTACTTTCTCAAATAAGTTTTTTCTAATAAGTGGTAATAGCCATAACCATTCAGTCAGGCCTTGTTTCCTTAGAAATTCATTGAAATGAGCTTTGATTAAGAAAATTGAATGAACTCATGCTTCCTTTGTTAGTTGCTTTTTATCTTGATTCAAGCAAAGGCTCATTAGCTGGAATACACACCTTTAAACTGATAAATAATAAATCTCACAGATCACGCATTACTTAGATTATGACTGTGTTGTAAAATACACCAGCCACTTTACTGCAATGCTTTTACATTTAATATGGAACTGCAGATAAGAAATTTAAGCTTTTAGGTGTGTTGCATCTTACTTTTGACTTTGCTGAATTAATCTAGAGAGACCAGTGAAGCAATCAAAGCTGTTTGAAAAATGAGAAATTCAAAGTGGTAATTACCAACTTCTGTGTGTTTTAATGTGCCGCACAAGATTCATATGAGCTGATCGATGAGAAGTGAAACTTCTAACAAACCATGTCAGATCAATCTAAGGTGCCGTCTTCAGTAACCGCCTGTTTGGTACTGATAATTTATGTCAAATGGTTTCTGACTTTGTCGTCTACCTGAAAGTGGTTTAAGGCAGTGGTCCCCAAACTTTCTAAAACCACAGACCTGTTTAATGTCAGACAATTTTTTTCACAGACTCGTCTGTACAAAGCTGAGGTGTTCTATTTTTTCTGTTCTTTCTTTTTTTTCAATTAACTTTTCAGCGCTTAGTTTATCATCTTCCGCAGTAAAACATCTATGGATGATTTAAACAATATTGCAAAATAGATTTTTAGTAGGAACAGATAAAATGTAATACATTTTCCTCAACCATCAACTGTACAGGAAGCGAAAACTGTACGCCAACTTCAGCCTCTTCTAACTTAAGTAAAGGATGAATAAATAAATAAAAATCAATCACTAAACTTGACTTTTTCTAAACATTATCAAAAATGTAAATCCACTGTTTATTGGCAGCATCCTCGTACCATTGGACGGTCAGTTTTTGAATATTGTGCATTATTATTATGGTATGTGGGAACAGCTGCTATAATAAATCCATATTTTAAGTAAAGACTCTTATTTTCTGTCGATTATATGTAGAATTGTTTTATTTTGAATTTATAGGCTCTTCCTCTGTTTCCTAACTGGATCTTTTCTGCAAATATGTTTGTTTTTTGTTAATCCTTACGAGCTTAGGGTTTTAATTCTAGTGGTCTGTGAAAATGCACTAAGAAAGTAGAAGATGGATTTTGGACATGTGACCAAACGAAGGAGTCCAAATGTGGTGGAGAGAATCCAGTTTTTCTTACCAGTCTGCACCCTGTGGTGTGAGGACCTCTGTTTCAAGGAACCAATCAGAAAGTTCCACCTGTGCAAAGTTAATACTAAACATGAAGTCCACAAACTGGAGACAGAAGTTGGCCACAGAAGTTTACAACAACAACAGAAAGGCAATTTGCTGTGTTCCACTCAAATAGTTACAGTTATCACGTCACCAATAGCGACCGCCATAAGTCTTATCCTGGGAGCTTGAGGAATGAATGATATGATAAACTTAAAGGCTACACAAATTAATTTTGCATGATAATCCGTGCATTAATCTGCCACATCAAGCAACATACCTTGAAAAAAAAAAAGTAAACCTAAAAAAAATCCTAACAACACTATTGTGAGAAATACCCCCTTTAGCGGAACCCATGCAACACTCTTTGAAGGGATCCACTGTTGAGGTTTTAGCCTTCTCAACAAACGTCTCCAACATACATAAGTCTTTGGTATAAAAAAGACCTTGAGCCATTGCTTAGTAAATGCCCATAACCTTAACTGCTTCAATTCTTGCCATCTGCTTTATTCAGGTCATTGCAGTGTGCAGCAAATAAAGACGTGATTTTCTCTTAAGCGTTATGGTTTTTATGGTGGAACTGAACATCTGCCTCTGAAGTGCTCTTCAGTGCCCTAGTCTATTACGGATTAATCATTGGTCAATTTTTTTTTTATTCAAGAAACTTGAACTTAAAAGAGGAAACATTACTGTGTGAAACAAACTGAAGACCACAAAAAAGCAAGAAAAAACATTTTGAAAATAACATTTTTTGTCACAGCTGTCATTATTCACACATCAAAATAAAAACTCCCCTTAACCGCAATCTGAATACAGGCAAAACACAAGGTTCAGGACTTGATCCGGGTCATATTAAGGAGACTGGGTCAGGACCAACAGATTTTTCCAGTCTGAATACACCCTTAGTCGCACCACCAATCACATTATGCAAAGACAGCGGTTAATACTCTAAGAAATATGCTAGTGACAGTTACTGCAAGAAGTTTTCATTTCACCTCAAAATGTTTGCTTTGTAGAAGAAATGCTTAAGTGTTTACCAGACCAGTTGTCTGACATTGTAAATTGACCACAAAGTTAAATGCAGCCTTAGTTACTTAAATGTTTCTTTTTGTTGTGAACAAAATATTCACACTGTACTGAAAATTGACAATTTTATACAAGTACACAATTTCTATCGACTTGTGAAAAGGATCCCAAAGAAATCTATATTATGGAAAATGTTTTATAGAGTCATGCAAAATGTTACTTTTCCTGGTAACTAGTAGTTTTTATTAATGAACAGTCTAGTAACTAACTTAAGTAGTGTGTAATTACTTTACTGTTTCCAACACTGGTTAAATGGGATTTAAAAGTATTCCTTCAATTAGAAAATTATAATGAAGGCACTTGATAGTGGCACACTCACACTAAATGCTTTGATTAGCTTAAATATGCTGTTTTTATGTCTGTCAAGCCTAGGAGCAACCTTAAGTTTTCCTGTGCTTATAGCATCCTTTGGCTAATCTCTTTTTTATTTAACACTACTTGTTTCTTTACACGTTTTATGCAGGAATAATGAAATATATGTTAGCTCAGATTGCATCACTGTTTTAAAGGGTTTAACATTCTGAATGTTTTTTCTCAGTCGTTTTCTCAAAAACAATCAAAATCACGTCTTACTGCATCCGATAATTGGTTGTTAAACTAAACATTTATTGACCTGCTGTCCATTGAGGTGCTGCACCAGCAGTTCTGTGGTTAATCTGCCATCAATGACACAATAAAATAACAAAAAAGAGGCTTATTATAGTTGTGGGCCAGATGGACCATGAGCACAAACAGAGGCTTTGGGTGGCAGACACTCCTTTGCAAATTGGAAAGCCTCACAGGTGTCTCGTGACATTATTTCACAGATGAGAAATGGGGACACGAACCGAGACGAGCTGAGGAGTTCCGAAAAGGGTTACGAGGGGCTCTTGTCCTGAGAGGAATTTTGATGGTGATCATAGAAAAATCTCACCGTTAACTCATCTCCCTGAGCTTACATCCACAAGCCAATTAACACAATCCTACCAGCACACAAAAAAGGCTTTCTAAAAATACCCTTATCATGAAAGAGCGGGAATGAGATGGATCTGCCCCATGTGTGAGTCAGTGTGAGGACATTGTGAATATTTTGAGTCACATTAAAAGGGAGATAATTGTGTTGCTGCAGCTGCAGGCAAAATCTAGTTTAAAAGTCCTACAGGAGTTGAAAGCTGGTGTAGAACATAGTTTGAACGAGATCCATTATTAGCTTCACACCAACAGGCATATAACGGGCCCATCAGCAAACAGGTTTCTTCTGGCTTTAACGCGTTGATTTCATTTTCAGTATTCATTTTTTTCTGACAATTTTAACTACAAGAATGTAATTTAGTGTTTTAACAAAACCAAAAAAAATCCTTTTTTACAGCAAACACCACATAGAAATATCCTCAGAAATGAGCTATTTGGTGAGCTTCCATTAGCATGTTCCCTCTGATAGTTTGCAGGGGAACAAACTATCAGAAATCATTGAAATGAAATAGCCACATGTAGTAGTAGTATAGTAGTAAACAGTTTATTTCAAATCAAATCAACATTTACCTGGAAAAAGAAAATATAAGTCAATACATGACTTGGAAAATAAGACTTGAAAGGGGGAATGGAAGCAAAAGCTTATAAAAAATCCAAACCTCGTACCCAACAAACACTCTGGCAACAACAAAACAATCTAAATTAAATATTTGATGGCATTAACGCTTAACATACAAAAAACACCTGATGACGACAGACAGACATGCCCAAAAACTTCACTCAGTCTGTATGCTTTGAGCTCAGGACTAAGTTTCGGTGCAAACCGCACAGGATTACATTAAGGAGCGATTTAGTTCATACAGATTTAACACGGTACATCCACTGGCATCTGTTCGAGCTTGCCTTTGCCCAAAAGCAGCAGTCAGATTTATTCCTCAATGGTTTTCATAGGGATTTTTGAAAGGATTTTTTGACTGATAAGATTCAAAGACTGATGAGAAAAAAACAAAACAAAACCACAGAACTCAATTTAATTAGTATTTCTAGTTACATGCACTTGTTTGGGGGGTGCAGGAAGAAGGCACTCTTGCCTCACAATAAGCAGGCCCCTGGTTCAAGTCCTGGCTGGGGGACCTTTCTGTGTGGATTTTGCATGTTCTCCCTACGCATGTGTGGGTTTTTCTCCAGGGACACCGGCTTCCTCCCACCATCTAAAAACATGCTTCAAAGTTTAATTGGTGACTCTAAATTGTCCCTAGGTGTGAATTTGAAAGTGCAAAGTGAGCAACTGGGGCCCTGCAACAGACTGGATACCTGTCCAGAGTGTCCCCAGCTTTTGCCATAAGTGGCCGGGATAGGCTCCAGCAGCCCAGTGACCCCCAAAGGAAACAAACATTTAACCCTTGTGCTATCCAAGGCACTTTAACGTTGGGAGTTGGGTCATCTAGACCCACTAGACAGTGCTCTGAACCTTTTTTCAATGATTTAGATCTTCACTGGTAAACTATGGATTACATGAAATCTTTCCACCTTTATCCACCTTTTGTCATGGTAGGAAGAACACGCCAATGTGAAGGGGGTCATAGAGGGTTGTAGAGTGACAGCTTACATCTTATTTTTTTTTTATTTGATTTTTTTTTATCCTGTCCTGTCTAACAGCTGGGCAGACAGATGAGACAGGGCCTCTTGTGTTGGACATATTTACTTTAACAAGAGTAAGATAATCTTCAGACAAAAACCAAAGGTATATCTGCTGAATAAAACTCGCTTTTGTAATCGAGGCCAAACTTTTATTAATTTCAATCATGTTTTGAAAAAAATCTTTGGTGTTAATCGACGTGAAAAAGGAAAGAAGGGAAGAAAGAGGGATGTTAGGGAGGGGGGTAGGACTATGAAGCAGCATAAAGCAACAAGTTAACTGGTTGTTTATCATTACGGTAAGGTTCAAATGTAGTACAAAAAGGGCGGGGCCTGTCCACACACACACTCAAATGTTATCAACACACCTGCTAGCTGCAAAAATGTCCACATGTCGACATGTACACAAAACAGATAGTGTTCACACACGCATACTTATGCATTTAAACCAACTAGTGTGAAATATTTCATTCATTCAATCATGCAACCATTAGTGCAAGGTGAGCTAACACCTGTGCTCAGGTGAGTGTTTATGTTCTTCTAAAATGGATGATGGAATGTGGAAAGAAGAAAGGAGAGTGCCCAGCCATCCCCACACCAAGACCCCCGCCGCAGAAGCAGTGGAAGCCAGAACCCTCCAACGCCACACGGCAGCAGGCAGAGAACAATCATGATCACGCCCGCCACCCAGCCCAGGGCCAGGCAGGACCGGCCATGAGGCCCCAGAGCCAGAGAGCAGGAGGCATGGGGAAAGAGAGTGCCCCTGCCCAACCAGACGGCTCCACCACATCTCTCCTCCCTCAGGTAAAGAGCTGCGTCATCCCCGACAGTAGTCTTCTTTCTCTACCTCAAACCATCTATCTATCTAAGCAACATCCAATCGCCTCCTCGCCCTCCTCACCACTCAGTCCACTGTCAGACTGCATTAATAGTCTTGTTACTTCCCACCTGGACTATTGTAAGTTCTTCTATTTGGTCTCCTGCCAAAAAAAGCCCCTCCATAAACTTCAAATGGTTCAGAATTCAGCTGCTCGTATCATCACACGCACTTCCTCCATCAACCACATCACACCTATCTTTTTAACAGCTTCACTGATTCTTCATCCCATTCCAAATTCAGCTCAAATCTTGGTTTCACGATTCAAAGCCTTTCTGTAAACCTTTGCACCTCCATGGCCTCTCTGACCTTCTTCTTATGTCTCCGCACCTGCTCGCCTCCACTCCTCTTCTGTCCTTCTGCCTGCCTTGTCACATTTTGGGGAGCCGGGTCAGCTGTTCTGGTTTCGGCTTTGGAACTCACTCCTGACCTCCAAGAACACTGGACACACACATTTCAAATCAAAGATAAAAACTCATCTTTTCCAAATGCCCTATTCACTTCAACATTGACCTTTTCATGTTTTTATATATGTTTTAGTTAATTGTGTATTTATTTAAATTGTTGTTGTTGTTTTAACTGTTTATTGTATTTTATACTCTATACATCCCAAAGGGCGCACCTTGAGTGCTCCAGAATGCTACTTCTTTATAAATAAAATGTATTATTATTATTATTATTATTTGTCATGAGGAGATCAGGATGTACTGTCTGTATTTCAGAGAATTCAGCAGCACTTCTTTCACAGACTTTCCTGCAGCACATGAAACTACATTTAGTCAGATTTTAGACCTTGATAACACATTGAAGGACAGAGGGGGCTCAAGGGACGACCCTTACTGCAGAAGAGAGGCAACAGAAAGATGTGCCTTCTCCTCTCCAAAGATGATCTGTCTGGTAATGGGTTTGGTGGGAGCTCATGGAAGGTCATTTATGATGCGTGGCAAATTTGGCTCAGACTGAATCTTAAGGAAGGAGGGAAAATCAGTTTGCTGTAATCTATACTCTCCAGAATGATTGTCAATGAACCATAAGCAGAAACCTTTTTCATGCAGCACTGTGGTCAGGGTGGGCTGCATGTGGCCAAAACAGGGAAACCCTTTACTTTCTGTCATTGCTTTGTTTCACACAGATTTATGGTCACTCATCAAAACAAATCAGGATGGCATCCTTCATGCTGACAGCACATAGCACTCCAGAGAGTTCAGTCATTTGATCTGGATGGCTGGCCCTCCTTCACTTTGGCCTGGTGCTTGTAGCGAGGGACTCACAAATCTCATTGTATTATCACGGTCTTGGCTGAAAGACCCAGGCCTCTGAGCAGAATCCACCATTCACTGTGAGGAAAAAGGATTGTGTACAGCTTATTGAATTGGTCATATAGAAGGGGACAGATGACAAAGGAAACAGAACGTTAGGACATATTTACACCCTGTCATTTAACAGATGGTTTGCTGTATTTTTACCCCTTGTGAATTCACCAAAACGTCGGTGTTTTCCCATTTATATTGTGTGTCCTCTGTTATAGCTTGTAAACAGTTTGACACATCTACAGGAACCTGAATAAAACTAGTCTTTTACTGAATAATATATATAGACATAAGTTGGACCCACTTTGTTGAAAATTATGTTTGAACATTTTTTTCTGATTGCAGATCTCTGAAGGAGAACATAGAAATACAATTTACCGGTAATCTTAGAATTTTTTTTGAGTATTTATGAAAAATCATTGTGAATCAGGAGAAAACAAAAACAAATGCTGCTTGAAAAAACTTTAAGTATCCATTTATATATTGCTTTAAAAAATGAGCTTAGATGCAACCAAATCTTAGTACATGACATTTAACACTTATATTTTTATGTCCTATGCAGTTGCTGAGCAAACAGACATGAATTGAAAGTATTTGTTGTTAGATAACTTTGATGGTTACAAACAAGTGAAAAGTGGAGAACAGAAGAGCTTTCCAAAGAAACACAGATCGGCATGGAAATAATTCTTGCTTTTTATAGGATATAAATACTTAGCCCGTGTCCTGATATAAAATAAATAAAATATATCTCGTTCCTACAAATTAATATCTTGTTCGCACGAAATAATATTCCGTTCCCACGAAATACTATTTTTGTTCCCTAAATAATAAATTTGTGCGAACGAAATAATTGTTCACGTCATCAGTCATTCATAAACACGGATATGATCTCCATCCTGCCGCACAAGCTGCTTTCAGCGGTAACTCCCGTGTCTCTCTGACCCACATACGTTCAAGAAAGGAAAAATCAAAAAAAGAATGATCGATCTATTATTGTCTCTGATGAAAATAAGAAAAATATCATAAGATCTAGGATGCCCAAGCTGGCTGTTTCGTTAGTTACTGCAGTGTTTTTCAACCTTTCTTGAGCCACGGACACTTTAACCTTGACAAAAATCCTGCGGCACACCACCTCCCAAAACAAAAGGCAGAAACTCATAGTTTGAATTGATCCACAGCCCCCCTCCCCGCAATCTCACGTGCATTTCTGGGATAATTGTGGCAGAAAAAGCTGGAAGCTGCAGCTTTTTTTTTAAAAGATGTACTAAAAGTTACGTTAGAAGATTTAAAAACTGTTTGATGTGTGTTCATTGTTTCAAGATGTTTAACAAGGACGACTCATTGTGCCCTTTAACCCAATGCATCATGGGAGATGTAGTGTGAAAACTGCCGCAAAAAGGCAGAAAGACTCGCGTCTCTGAGCTTCATTGTTTTGTTCACTTGTTCCACGGTCTGACACCGGACTTGTGGGAGGCTAAACCGCTAAAGATGGAGCTTTAGCTGGTATTTTTGGTGAGCTTTTGAGCAACTTTGAGCTAAATTGAACAAGAGGGTTAAGACTTCACCACTTCCTGGATTGCCAGACTGATGGACATGTGATTAAGCCTCCAAGAATGATTGGTGGAGACAGTTAAAGGGTGGGATTTTTCCAAACATGAAGCATAAAGCAAATCATGTAAAGCACAAAGAAAAGTATTTTATGATCTTCGTATTCCCTAACTACTCAGTGTTTTATCAGGGCCTGCTTTGGATGAACACAGAGCTGAAATCCTGCAGATGGAAATGTTTTTAGATCAGTTAATGAGGGAAATTTCCCAACGGCACACTGGTTTAGGGCTGAAACGATTCCTCGAGTTACTCGACATGTAATCTCGAGGCAAAAAACTCTGCCTCAAGCCTTCAAGTAATCTCTATGACGCTGCAGTATATAAGCGGCGCTGATCATCAGGCCAGACGGACCTTTTATTCACACGGACCTCTAGAATTTAGTTGGCGCGATGGCGGAGAATAGGTCTAAAAATAAACGGCAGAAATTGTCTAAAGTGTGGGATCATTACACACTCACTAAAGACGAGAACAAGGTGCAGTGTCTCTACTGCAAAATAGAGCTGGCATACCACAACAGCACATCTTCCATGATTCAGCATCTGAACAGAAGACATCCACTCTATGCTGTTTCACCAAGCATCGCTGAAACAAGGTAAGTTAACGTAGTCTAAGCCTATTGCTGTTCGCTGATTTTAATCCCATACTGCATTTGTAGCAATGTCATATACTATAGATATGATGTTTAACTTTGATGACGTTTTAAAGTAGTAAACGTAATTATCACATTCAATTGCAAGAGAGTATAGCCAAAAAGAACCCCTTCACACACACACGCACACACACATCAGACCAATTGCAGCAATGCATCACATATGCTTAAACTTTTATGTAGCCACGCAACAATAATTTCAGCATGCACTCATTTGCTGTATACACCGGGACGTGATGGAGGAACAAATATTGTATTGCAGTCTTTATGGTGACCTTATTCGTATGTCACGCCTGCCAGCGAAGCTACAGATAAATCACAAAAATGTAACCCCCTAGCCTGTTGGTTTTTAATAAAACTCGGAGTACTCATTTTTTCAGTTGAAACGCACGGAAACAAAAAAGCAAGGCCAGCATTTACTTTTGTGTTCAACAGCAAGTCACGTTACAGCTCTTCTTCAGCGTTAAACTACCAGAATAGATTATGCATAGAGCTCCACCTAGTGGTTATATTATAACATATTAAAGGGGAGAAATTAATGCATGAGATGGCTTTTAACCTACTTGTATACTATAACTTATAGTATGTTATATGTATAACTTATAACAGCTTTAACTGAAATATAGACACAAGTTTAATATAACTATGTTTCTGTTAAGTGTATTTTTTCCAACACGCCTGCTTTCCAAATTGAATCGTACTTTTAGGAGGACAGTATAATCAGCCTAATGGTAAATGCTGGCAGGTGTAGAAATTCCATATAAACAGATATTTACTTTGATATCGTTAGGAATAGAGCATGAAAGCTGCCGTGCATATTCATAAATTACATTGATTTTCCTCTTTTTCTCCCTCTCAGCTCTTCACAACGGAGTATGGACAGCTTTGTTCGCCCAGCTCAGTGATGCACTGTTCAAGAGGCGCCATTTTTACAGAGAGCATTTTGAATATGTTTTAGACCGATATAGTGAGGCTTTTACCAATCCATGGTGGAGGACAGGGATTTAGAGACATGATCTCAACTTTCACTCCTAAATAAAGCCTGCCATCAAGAAACATAGCTCTACACAACTGATGGAGAAGAAACACAGAGATATTACAGATAAATTGAAAGCTGTCCTAAAGCAAACAGTGTGTTGCCCTGACAACTGACATTTGGACCAGTGTGGCAACAGAGGCCTACCTGGGGGTGACATGCCACTTCTTGGGGGAGATTGGGAGATGAAGTCCCTCTCCCTAACCACAATGCCCCTAGAAGAGAGACACACTGCAGCCAACATTGCAGACTGACTAGAGGAGACAACTACCCAATTTGAGATTCCACTTGAAAAGGTAAAGGTGGCAGAAGCAAGAATTCTTAGAGAGAGGCATGGGTGGGCTTCTGTGAGATGTGCAGGGCATACTTTAAATTTAGTTGTGCAGAGCACACTCAAAAACAATAAAACAATTGTTGTGTGGGTTCCCATAGGTGCTTAGTGGAACACTTCAAAAGAGTGAACTGGCCTCACCAAGCTCAAAGAAACAAACAGCAGATGGGAAAGCCACTCACACATGTTGATACAGGATGTCAGTACCTGGTGGGACAGCACGCATCACATGTTATCAAGACTCCTGGAACAGCGATTGCCTGTGACTGCAGTTCTCTCCGATCCAGCAGTCAATCCGAGAGGTAAACACCACTACCTGGATCTAAAGCCAGAGCAGTGGCACATCTTCGTTTTTTCCGAACTGCTTTTTGGGGAGTTTTTCCTTACCGCGAAGGGGGGTCTAAGGGCAGGGATGCCAGTATAGCTTAGTCAGTTTGTTAGTCCATTTTTGTATTTCCCTATTGAACTCTTTGTATTCAGCGATCCTTTGAGTTCATGTTTTACTGCTTCATCGAGACTACTGTTGTTGTGATTTTGGCCATACAAATAAAATTGAATTGAATTGGAATTGAATCAATGAGGAGTTGACACAGGTCCTGGGCCATTTGAAAGAGCCAAGGCATTCTTAGTGGAGAAAAGTATGTCACCTTGCCCTTCCACAGCTGGTCCAAAACTTTAACCTTCCTCTCTCTGGTGTTAGCTTTCTGCTGCCATCTGTGGTGTTAGCGGTCATTTTGGGACCTGCGGTATTAAATCAGCCAAAATTACCTTAAAAGCAATCTTATCATCCAATGTTTTTCTTAACACTTGTTTAGCTGGTTGGGCCTTTTATTCAAGGAAGACGTTTTATTATTTTTTGTGGCCCCTGGGCCTTTGTTTTACAGCATAACCCTCGCTTACTGCCCAAAAAGTGGTCAAATAAACCTTAAGAAAAGAAGGCTGGCAACAAAATAATCCGCTATTCTGTTACTGAGTGTAACTGAGAGATATTAAAACACACTTTAAATGTTCAACAAAAAAAGATTTTAATTTTAATATTATCAAAATATAGTAATATCTATGGTGTTTCGGGGTCATTTTGACCAGATATATTTACTTCAAGAAAAGGGCAAAAAACAAGCTCATTTTTCCACACACAGAACTTCAATACAATATTTAACAATAAGGAAAAAACAGAACAGTCATAAATACAACAAAAATTGCTAATAAAACAAAGATTTGCAAAAGTCAAATAAACAACAACCACCGAGAAAATCACACCAAAAATATATCATGTTTCTTTCTATAAATACTTCCAGCAAAGAACATGCCTGTGTGTGTGTTTAGATGCATGTGTTGCAAAAAGTTGTGCTTTTAGCGTATTCTTTCAGATATTTGCTGCAGGTGAAGCACTATGTAGGTTTTTTCTGTCCATAATACATAGCGAGGTGGTCTCACTGGCATTGTTGCTTTTGCTATTCTTTGTTGTTGTGGATATGCCAGACCGCAGCTGTCTGACCAAGTCTGCAGTAGCTGGGTCTCGGGCACCTGCCTCATGGTTCAATGTGCAGCTTGACAAGGGAATTCCTGAGCTCCTCAAGAAACATTCTCCGCTTGGTGTTTTGGGTTGAATTCCACCCTTGGTGAAACACAAATGCATTGTATGCAGACACATTGAGGATGTTGTAAAACACAACCATTGGCCATCTCCTGGTCTTTCGCTGGCAAGTGTAGGTGGCAGTCATCTTGTCCAGATTGTCCACTCCTCCTTGGTTTTTTGCTGAAGTCCAGATGATTATGGGCTTTTTGTCACTTCCTGATGACACAGCAGCATCTTTGTGAAGAGCGGACATCAGTATCACACTCCGTTGTTTTTTTGACAAAGCAGAACTGTGTTCCAACGATGTTGCCAATGCTAGATTGGAACGATTCAGCAGGAGCAGCTTCAAAGCAATTCAGTGACCTCCTCTGCAGACTGATCAGTTGTGTCTGTTTCTTCCAATTGCACTACATCAATTTCGCTCTCAGAGGCCTGCTCATCTCCATCGCTAAATCCTGTGTCTCTGGGTTTTATTTGCAGCAAAGATGTGATCCAAAACTCTATTTGTTGAATCTTCATTTTGCATCCTGTCCATTGGAGATGTGTATCGCAAGTCACCACCTCTACACTCAAATGGCTTGGACAAGCCTGGACATAACTTCCCATTATTGTTCTCGCAAAGCCAAGGAGAAAGCCCCCAAATGAAGCTCAAGTGGTTGGAGGAAGAGGTTGTTGGTCTATTGTGTGTTTATGATTTCATTTTTTGTCATTTTTATTGTTTTATAATCAAAATTTTAATCAATAAAAACAGAATTAACACCACAAAGTTACTTTTTTTTACCAGTGCACTTTTATAATTTAGTAAAAAAAAAGCTTATTTGTTTAAATGGAAGTCCCTGACAAAGTCAAAAGTTTCAACGCAAAAACAAATGTATGAAGTACTTTTATGCACATGCTAGATTCAAATGGGTCCGTAAGGACCCTAACACCATAGGAAGGGTGTCCACACTGACTGCAGAACCTGAAACTGCACCAGCGGAAGGTAGGTTTATGCTTCTAAGGTAGAGCAGATTACAGAGATGTGGGAAAGGTTGCATCAATTTTACCTGAATCTGGTGCCCCAACCCTGTCCTTCTGGCTGCTGCTTTGGACCCCAGGTTTAGAAAACTGGAGTTCTTGCCTGCTGAAGAGGTGTTAAAGGTCCAAACTAGTATTCAATCAATGGCACTAGCTGTCAGAAAGGACTCAAAACAAACACATGTAACGGTAGAGAAAGCCACTGCCACCACATCAGCTACACACACTAAAGGTAGATCACATCAGAAAAGTATCCTAGGATCATCATCAGAGGATGAGGATGAAAGAGAGGATCATGAGGACGAGCAGATGAGCAGAGCGGTGCAGAGGGAGGTCTTGGAGTATTTTGGTGAACAGCCTATTTCCAAGAAGGAGAATCCACTGCTATGGTGGAGAATAAATGAGGCAAGATATACAACCTGGCAAGCTGGTAAAGTCTTTTGGGGATCCCAGCAACATCAACACCCCTCAGAGCGCCTGCCTTCTGCTGCTGGGGAACATTGCCTCAAAACGTAGGGCAAGCTTCAAGTGCTGCTGGAGTATGTGTGAATATGTTGACGTTTCTCATTGCAACTATAAGCTGCTGTAGAATCAATCTGAAATCTTTCTCTCTCACACACACACACACACACACACACACACACACACACACACACACACACACACACACACATTTTGATGTTTGTTTTGAGATTACAGCTTATTATTTATAATTGTTTATAATTGTTTTATTTACATAATTTTTTATACATTTTATACATTGTGTACCTGTTTGGCTTGATATTTTATATTTATATTTTGTTCTCAGGTTAACTAAACTAAATTTGCAGAAGGTGCAATCCTTTTTTGTAATGTTGTGTTTGTTTATCTTCATATTAGTTTTACAATACCTGTTATACATGTTACAGTAAGTTCAGTTAACTGTACATTGTTCTATAATTGTTGGCAATGCCAACTTGGCACTTAACCTTTGTAGCCAAACGTTTGGACTTGGAAATAAAACCTCTGTTGAGAAATAAAAGCCAAATGCTTGTTCATTTTACAGCCACATCATTTTTGTTATGCATTATTTGTTTTGGTTGTTTCAAAAACACACACAAAAACTATTGTTTTTGTCTTGGTGACTTCCTTTTTGAATAATGCCTATTGTTAAATACTAAGTATTGACCTTTCTGTCTCTGTATACCTTCAGCATAATCAAGCTGATATCAGAATTTTGAAAAATAAAAATGTTGATCTTATACTTTTTACAAATCTGCAAACACTTTCTTCAGGGAAAATAAGCAAAACGATGTATTTGTAGCTTTAGCATAGCATGATGAAATTTAAGCCATGCTCAATAAACATTGAAGTTATAATACATTTTAGTAGATTATTATAACTTCATGTTTCTTTTGTAAGTTAACTGAGGATTTGCCTCAACCATTCCACGCTCACCTTAAAAATCTTCTTCTTCTTTTAAATTTTAAAAAGAGAGATACACTCTTCCAGCTTTTGAAATTTAACCAAGGCATGAAATTACAGAATTGTGGTTTGGTTCATGAGCTGTTTCAAATTATGTATTTTTTTTTAATGTTCAGATCATTTTTACACTATTGGCTATGTAAATATGCACTGAACATACACATTCCCCACTCCTAAGCTCAAGACAACCCAAGATCCTTTGTTTTGATAATTACTTTTTTAGCAATTACAAATGGATTTAGAAATCACAAGCAATACTCAACTTTATAAATGCTTGGTCAACTCAACTTGTGTAGCCCTTGTGCTATCCTAGGCACTTTAACATTGGGAGAAAATATCTAGACCACCAGACAGTGCTCGAACCTTTTTTCTTCAATGACGGTGATCTTCACTGGTGTCCATGGATTACATGAAATCTTTCCACCTTTATCATGGTAGGGAGAACACGCCAATGGAAGGGGGTCATCTAAGATAGCACAAGAGTTAAAGAGGCTAGCTACTGTTTTTGATGAGGAAAGAGGAAGAACCCAACCCAAAAGCATCAAAATTACAAAGGCAGCGTGGAAGACTGTAGAACTGCGGGGCGTATTTATGGCACTCTACTGTTCAGCACACTTCCACGTCGGCTGCCACGCCCAGCATTAAAGTTTGATTAGCATATATATTTATTATTTTTTGTAATCATTGAATGCTGTTATTTATAAGAACCCTGCTAATTCTAAAAAAAGTTATTGATTTCTTCTTTTATTTTTATATTCTCACTGAATATTCAGTTACAAAGTTAACTTCTTTATAAACGATTGATAAATTAATAATGAAAGTTATTCAGCCCTCCGTGAATGTAGGATTCATTTTGGCTTGTAGATAACAGTTCACAGAAGACGGTTATGAGACTTCTTTATGTTGAAGATTTATTAACATTCTCCTGAAGACACTGTAAAACTAAGTCAAAAAGAAAACATACAGATGAGTGTAAAGTATAAGCATACAACCCATATAGTACAACATTTTATAGCAAAATAAATGAGTATTTAAAACAAAAGATAAGTCAAAACAACTAGCATCGAAAACCGCTGGCTCTATGCTAATATGAATGGGGAATCCCATAGACATGCTAACATATTTAGCATTTAGCAATTCTGAACGAACGAAAACATATACTGCACAAAAAACAACTGTACCACAACTATGAACAATTTAGTACTTACAGACATATGTTTCCTGTGTTCTAAAAAGATAAACAATTTAATGAAGCGTTCCCAGCTGCATTTGGACATTAAACGGCTAGCAAACGTTGAACTGCTAAACACACAGAACTACTTAGTTCAATGTTGCCCTCTAGTGGTTGCCACATACCACTGAACATCTCCAAAGGCATCACAAAAGTCGTTAAAGTAATCAGTGAGTCATGAATTTGGCTCTTTGTAAATCAATGTTACACATTTATTGTTGTAAATTGGTGAAATATTTCTCAAACATTGTATTTTGTTTAGGTTACTTACCATATGTAAGGACTGTTAGGGGGTTAAAAATAGGGTGAATAAATAAGATGAATAAGGATATTAAACAGCTAGGGAGATGATCTGGGTGAGAGCAAACACTCCCACCACCAAAGAGGACCTGGGTTTTTTGGCCACAATGATATATGGATGGCCACTGAGCTGCAGTTAAAAACACTAAAAAGAGGATAAAATACTTCTAAAATTCCAGGGGAAGATTAAAAACAGTAAAACAAGATACAAATCCTGGAACAGGTTAAAACACAATAAAAAGAAGGCTAAAAGTCCCAAGGACAGCTAAAACAGGTTTAAAAAGGCAGCTTAAAGAGGGGTCACGGATCCCAAACCAAGGGGGCGTCCTCTCCCCGCCAGACTTTGTTTCCCGGAGTCGACTTCCAAGTGTGCAAGTGGATTATTGTCCGTGAATCCAGTTAATTTTGCCCCCATCAGTAGTCCCTAAACTTTTCTGTGATAGCCCATTTAAGTTCCAGCAACTCTAACTTAAATGAGCTGGTAGTTCGCAATCATTACGCCAGAAGGATGCAAGCTCCAGCTCTGGCGTACTCCCTCCCCTCCTGCACTTGAGCAAGGACAGCCCTAAGTCCATGATGACTGGCACCGGTGTACACCACAAAAGGTTTATTGAAATCGGCATAAGCCATAATCGGTGCTTGCGTTAATGACTCTTTCAGTGCTTCAAAAGATGCCTTACAGTCAGAAGTCCATAGGATTTTCTGTGCACCTGATCTTTTGGTTGCTGGTTTGTCGACTAGCAGGGAATTCAGGGGGCTAGCCATTTTTGCAAACCCGGCAACAAACCTCCAGGAATATCCGGCCAGTACTGCGAACCCCCGCACCTCTTTGATGGTTGATGGGTCGATGATGTGGGCCAATCTAAAACACGCTTTCACTTTTTCTGGGTCTGGTCTTACCAGAGTGATCAACAACGTGCCCAGGAACTTCACCTCTGGCTGTAATAGTCTGCATTTGTCTGGCCTCAATTTGAGTCCATGTTACCACAATCGGCTGAAGACCTCATCCAGATGCTGTAAGTGGGAAGAAAAGTCAGGTGGATAAATTATTATCATCCAGGTAGACGAGCAGGGACTGAGCAATCTGGCCATTTAAACGCTGTTGCATTAGCCGTTAAAAAGTTGAAGGGGCGTTACAAAGGCCAAATGGCATGCACTCAAACTCATACAGTCCCAGTGTGGTAGTGAAGGCAGTTTTTTCCTGATCCTGTGGGTGCATCTCAACCTGCCAGTAGCCACTGGCAAGGTCAAGGGTGGAAAACCACTCTGCCTGACTCTAACTGGTCAATGTCTCCTAGATCCTTAGCAGCGGAAATGCATCTTTGTGGTTCACTGCGTTTAGCTTCCTGTAGTCCACACAAAAACGCAAAGTTCCATCCTTATTCCTTACTAGGACTATTGGTGGGCTTCAAGGACTCTCCTTAATCACACCCCTTTCCAACATACCGGCAAGCACTGAGGTCATTTCCTTGTAGATCGAAGGTAGAAGTGCTCTAAACCTCTCACAAACTGGCAAAGAGTCTCATGTGTGAATGCGATGTAGGACTGCATCAATGCGGCCAAAGTCCTCTTCATGCTGCACAAACACCTTCTCCCACTTCTGCAGCAAAGTGGCCAATTCTTTTCTGTTGCTGTTCTGACAGGTCTGGCCATTAACTAGGTCGCTCACCCCATCAGTCAGGTTATGCTGTCCAGTATCCGCAGTGCTGTGTACCATCGCCACCTCAACCACTCCATCTTCCTCCAAAGATAGACTAAGGTAGTCCGGACCAGATACATCAGCTGGATCAATCTGATAAAGATGTCCAAATTTCTGGTAGCGGCCAACTGTTATTCTGTAGGGACGGGGATTACAGATGCGTACAGGGAATTTGCCATCTCTCCCCACACCAATGGTTCTGGCCACTCCCACTTATCCAGCACTCGGTGAGGCCTCAACCAAGGTAGAGTAGTCTTGTCCATCATGTTGCAGCTGGGTTCTAGACCACACCAGCAGCTCACTGTTAGGGGAACAATCACAGGTCGCGTGACCAGCCAAAATGCACGCGGGCTCCAGGAATCGGCCTGCGTGGTGGCCGCAATATGCTGGAAAGCTGCAAAAGCTTCCCTCCATGGGCTACCCAGCTTCTGTGGTGGGTGAGGAGACTCTCTAGGCAATTTAGGAAGGAATTCTGGCATGCAGTCACAACATTCTGCCTGCCAATAAGAGGTTGAGAACAGCCATCATCCATTACTACCACCACACCTCGGCCAGGAACGTTTACCACTTCAACCTCTAGATCCAGGATGGCATAGCCAATATGGGGGATCTTCAGACCATTAGCTGCTTGTAGTTTGGAACATTAGCGGAGCTTCCCAAGCTTAGTCTAGCTGAAGTGTTCATTAAACATACTCTCCGCTGACTTGGAATCTAGCATAGCTTGTTCAATTTCTACAGTGATTTTTATTGTTGGACATTGGTCTATAAATGCTTCAGTGGACCTTGACGGTGATGTTAATTCAGCCATCCCCACCCTACAGACCTCGGCGGCGGGGACTGCTAGTTTAACCCTGGTTCCGGGGTTGATTATGCCTGGGAGTACCTAGTGATATGTCCTACTCTTCTACACTATCAACAGATGGGCCTACCTTGTTCATCAGGCTGGTTGTGTGCGACTGGCCTGCAAAGCCTCCTGGGTGCCACTGGTGGCTCAGTGGTGGCTGTAGCAGATGACTGATGAGGCTTGAGTTCTCTAATTAGTTCTTGGGTTACTCCTTTTCATCTCTTTCCTCACCTCCTCCAGGATTTCATGTTTGAAGGTTTTTTTCCAATCCAACTGAGGCCCTTTGGATGAATTGAGTTAGTTATTGACCATGGAGCATGTTACCTCAGCAGATGAGCCTCCATATTCAGCATCCAACAGAAAGGCCTCCTGCTGCAAGTCATTAAAGTCTTCCTCTGGGTGGCAACAGGCATACACTTTTAATGCTTGGGCTAGCGGCCCTGCCTGCAACCCCAGGAGTAGCTGGTCCTTCAGAGCCAAAGCAGAGAGGGATTCATCAGGGGCATGCAAAGTCGTAAAATAAAAGACTGAACAGTTTCATTTGATTTCTGCTAAAAAACCTTTTGACCTTAAAACAGCGACTGGGGTCTGGTCCCCATACAAAGAGTCCAAGTAAAAAAAGAAATTCTGAACAGGGTTTTTTTCGTTTCCTGTAAGACACCAACTTGCCGCTTGGCATCCCCCGCCAATGCTCCCAAGACTATGGCCACTTTCCTGGGCTCTGTAAGCTCTTGAGACCCATCTATCTGCTCCTTCCAGAGCTTTAACTCTTCACCTGGTCCCTTGAACTTTGGGAGCCAGGGAGCACCTAGGTATACTGGCATCATCATCCTGGCTGGTACTTCTTTGCTAGGTCAGTGTGCTCGAACCCAGATCCTGCCACCCCAAATTAAAATGGTATGTAAGGACTGGATAGGGTGAATAAATAAGATGAATAAGGATATTAAACAGCTAGGGAGATGATCTGGGTGAGAGCAAACACACACCACCAAAGAGGACTGGGTTTTTTGGCCACAATGACAATTTATTTACGGCAATAAAAATATGGATGGCCACTGAGCTGCAGTTAATAACACTAAAAAGAGGATAAAATAATTCTAAAATTCCAGGGGAAGATTAAAAACAGTAAAACAAGATACAAATCCTGGAACAGGTTAAAACACAATAAAAGGAAGGCTAAAAGTCTGTCAAGGACAGCTAAAACAGGTTTAAAAGAGGGGTTATGGATCCCAAACCAAGGTGGCGTCCTCTCCCCGCCAGACTTTGTTTCACCGAGTCGACTTCCTGTCGTTGATCCTTTCACGCGCACCAGGACATGGAAGGTGGCCTCCGGCCGCCTCTGGGGTTTGCTCGTCACACACACTTCTCCCGTGACACTTCCAGCTGGCCCCTCCGACGCGCTGGAACTCCCGCGAGAACAGACAAGCTGCAGGCAGCCTCCAGCCTTCTCGCCTACTGCAACCAGTCTGCTTAATCACGTCTTGCTACTCACAACACAGGCAGGGTCCTTGCCCTGCCCCTGTGTGTTGATCGCGATCCAACCGATCCAATCACGCCCCACGTGCTTGCGCACTGCTGCCGGCGTGCAGCCCTCCGCGGTGCGCCTTCCTCGTCAGGACTTTTATAGCTCCCTTCTAATGAGGAGCAGGTGTTGCTGATCGGTGGGCTGCGTATCAAGGGGGCGTGTCCATAGAAAGCATGCAAACAACAGGCAGCACCACAAAACGAAAGGCACACAACAACATGCAATCCCCACCCGATCACACATACTTTTCAGACATCCCACTGTCACACAGCGACTCTTCAGCAATTCTACTGCCTTAAATCTCTTAAAAAGAAGGAAAAACAAAGACGTTTTTGGATAGCCTGCAAAATCCCTTTTGAGTGGGGCATAATGACTCAACAGGAAGGAGGGGTAAGGTTGCTCCACCCCAGAAATCCTGCCCACAACTGAAGAGGTGAATTCTAATGACCTACTGCTGCTATGCAGAAACTACTGTATGTCCTAGAACAGGGGTGGGCAATACATTTTTACCAGGGGCCACATGAGAAACCTGAATTGTGTTAGAGGGTCACCAACTTTCTCCTGTTGTAAAATGCTCTAAATTAAAACAAATTTACAGAAATACATCAATGCATCTGTATTGAACTGTATTGTTGAACAAACAATACATTTGAATGTTTTCCACCTTGTGTTACCTCTTCAGTGAGAATAATCCAGTGTGTTCTGGTCTTGAACAAGAGCACTGAAATCTGTCTGAATGTCTGAAGCGGCAATGCGAAGAACAGCTGAGAGGAGAGTCACCAGTCTCAGAGGATCTGTGTTTGGATTTGTTTCACTTCATAACTGAAAATGCCTGTCTGCCACGGTAGTAGATCCTAGAGGACTAGGAATCCCTGAGCATGCCTCCTCGGGTGCTCCTCCTCTTTAAGGGAGGACTAGAAGTCCAGCAGTAAGACTGACCAGCAGCGCTCTGCCAGGAGTATGTCAGACTGCAGCCACTGAGTTCCATCTGAACTTCACTTGGTGTATCCTCCACAATGCAGTTGAAGGGAAAAGAAACCATGCATTTCACTCAAGAGTTTTGAAACCACCTTGAAAACGGCATGCAGTGCTTTTAACATGGTTGAGTACTTTTGGAGGTGATCATCTGGTCTTTTGGCATCCTTTAGTGTTGGCAAGTGTGTCAGACTATTGTCCTTCAGTAGGCTGCAATTTTCTCATGAAAGCCTTCACTGCCCTGTACATCTCGTGCACAAAAAGGCCCTTGACTGCAGTTTGACATTTAGTTGGTTCATTAATACAGTCACATCCACGGCGTATCCAAGGTCTGCCACCCAGTCTTCATCTTAAAGTTCTTGGATGTCATAACCTTTGTCAACACAGAAATCCTGAATCTGGTTTCTCCGGTCACAGACACTTATCAGCACCTTCCCAAGGCTGAGCCACCTACCAGTGCAGTGACAGCTTATGTCACCATATTCAATCTCATTTTCCTGCAACAAATTGTCTGTGATTTCATGCTCTCCCTCTGATGTAGTTAACTGTTTTGGTGACAGCATCAACAACATGGTTCATTTTAACACCGTCTTTACACAGCACCTCCTGGTGTTCATTTCTGTCATGTTATCCTTTATTCTCTTTAAAAGCCCAATATTTTTTCCAGTCAGATTTGGACAACCATCTGTCCCAACAATCTCTAAACATGCATTTACCTCTCTAAAGAAGCTGTTTCCAGTGGTTGTCCCTTTCATCGATCGCATGACTCCCAGTTCCTCTGTGATTTGAAAGTCTGCAGTTATCCCACGTGAGAAGATGAGTAGCTGGGCGGTGTCATGGCGCATTCTAGCTCTATAAATGTCAGCCGCCATGTACCAAAAAGCCTTGTTATCAAGTATACTGGGACAGTGAAACGCCTCAGCCATTCTTTTTTTCCTCCGCATATCAGCTTAACAGTCTTTATAAACGTACTGTTTCTGGCGATTTTGTGAGAAATTACGTAACTAGTCCTGACGGCTGCATTTCAGGGGGCGTGAAGTTTGGTAAAAAGTCCCTTTTGGGTTTGAAGTTTTCTAAGCAACGCCCCAGACTCCTTTGCATGCTCTTCATTAGATAGATTTCTGTATTTATCTTCATGCTTGGCGTTGAGTGGCCGATTCAAAGTATAATCTTTAATAACAGCGACCATCGTACAACAGATTAAGCACACTGCTTCACCATACGACACACGAAATCCCTTATTCATTTTTCTTTTTTTAGCGTGAGCCGACATCTTGAGGGTGAACTGGCTCAGATCACTTGTTGCTGTTGACATTCACTCACGTACGCGCAACGGTCGTAACGCTTTTTTAAAAAAAAGGGTTACATTTCAAAATAAAAGTTAAAAGACGACAGATGTTTGTTTGATTTATGTTGTTTATGATTGGCCTCTTGCGGGCCAGACAGAGGCTTTCAAAGGCCGGATGTGGCCCGTGGTCCGTAAAATGCCCAGGTTTTTTTTATTTTGTCTAAAAATGGCATAATCACAATTAAAAAACCACTGGGAAAAATAGATCAAACGAAGATTGGAGTAAGGCTTTTAAGTCTTTTTATTTTCTTGGACATATATTTTTTCATATTCACTTTAAGACTTTAACACTGTCGTAGCTTTATTTTCACACTTGTTTTGCACTGCTGGCTTTTTAAATAAATTAAAAATGACCAGGTGGCAGAAATATAAAGCACTGTGATGAGACAGAGAAATGGATATGGATTCTCAGTCAAAATCCACACTTACACAAAGCAGTGACATGCAGGCAATCTGAATCTGTTCTCTGTATAATGTGGAAGAACCAAAACAAAGCAAAAAAAAGAAAAAAAACATGAAAGAGAAAAGACCTTTAAGGTTAATTAATTTGTCCTTTATAGAGGGAGAAATGTTCAGATTGAGAGTGTAATAAAGACACTTGTTTGTCACCAGTCTAAACCCTGCTGTTTCCCAGTGTGAAGCAGCTGAAAAGGTAAAAATAGGTGGATAATTAAAGACCAAAAATAAACTTGGCTCACTTGCAAACCTATGCTATGGACCTCAAAGGTGAAAACATTAGCATATATGCAATATACTGTTATCCAATTAATTACTATGTTGCTCATTCATTCTGACGTGTTCATTCAAAATCACTTCACAAGTATTTTTCAGTCAGATATGACGTTATGACACCTACAAACAAAGTAAACAATAATAACCTCTAAATGCCAAGCCTGTTTGTATTAAAATGGATTAGAAAGCCAGTAAATAACTTATTCTTGAATTTAATTTTAAGAAACTTGGTTAATGTTAGAAATCTAAATTGTCATTTCACGAAGATAACAAATGTGATGAATTTATCTTGTTTTTTTGCACTTGAATATGTCACAATTTTAATTAAATTTATCTCAGCATGTAGTGTAATAAAATAAAGTTATTACTAGTCTTAATTAAAATGTTGCAATGGAATGGGTAAGCAAATGTCTAAAAATAATTGTGTGAGAAAGAATACTGAGTGAAGTGCTGTGAATAGAAAGCCTTGGTGGCATTTTTATAATAACAATGCTGCAATGTCTCAAACAGTTAGAAATTTTACTTTTTTTTTTCGTTTCAATAAGAAAAAATCACAACAAAAATCCCTGCTATTCCCAGGAAATGTGGAATTATATTAAGAATACATTATCCTAATTCAATAGTAATTGTGTAGGTCCTACTTCCTATAGACCTTTAGTAATAAGTTCTTTTTAAACTGAGTTGTTTGATCTCAAGTAGATATTAGTGAGTCAGATAGCAAACTTTTTATTGGAAAGGGTTGAGTCAAAAACTTCTAAAACAAGTAAATTTTGGTCCAACTGAAAAAAAGTGTAAATTTCTAGTGTTTTAGCAACAATGTGAACATAGACTATCAAGTAAACCAAAAAACAGAAGTAAGCCCAACAGAGTAAAAGACACCATGAATCTTGGAAAATATGTTAGAACTGAGAAGCTAATGTCAGCACAGACTTAAAAGTGTTGGCTGAAAGATTTAGACAGTGTAGTTTTGTGTGGACATCCTGGGCGGCTTAAGCATAGGTGCACTTATGCACAGGTGCATTTGGTCTTAAATCAGTAAGGACCAGTACATGCACCTTTACTAACTATCGGACTGCAAAATAAGTACGTGTCTTATGAAAAAGCATTTACCTTTTACATCAAGTCTATGTAATTCTCTACATAATCCTATAATCATTTCACCACATTTTTACTATGACACCTGACGTTTACTATAACGCCCTTTAGGGGCGTGTGGCTGCAGAGCCTCAAGGGAACTGCAAAGACACACATGCACCAATGCAGAGCATAGAGGGTTATAAGTCATCAGAGTTACAACTGGGGGTTGACCCATTCAGGTGCTGGTGGTTCTTGGGTTGCCTGTGGCTGTAGAGGGTTGTCCAGAGATGGGCGCCAATTTGAGTAATGTCATGGAAATGAAAAGTACCATTGTTATGTAGTAAGTTTATTGTGAAGTATTTGTAAAGATAACGTATGTTACACGCACTTAAGGCATACAGGTGATACTGTTGTACGATGGCCTGCACTCCAATGGTCAGTAAAGTTGCATGCACTGACTCCTTACTGACTGTGCGCAAATGGTGCATAGATGGAGATTGCACATGATTCGTAAGACGATGTTCACACAAACTAGATCTTGTCTAATTTCCTCATTTCTAACAGCCAGGAATGAAGCAAGGTTTACACATTTAACACTTGAACATCACTAACAAGCTTCTGGTCAATTTGCAGGATTTTGGTGCCTGCGTCTCACCTACTGTCCCTTTACTGATCCTTTTGTGTCGCTTAACTGTTCGTTACAGCCTGTCACCTTAACCATGCCCGTAGAAAACAATTTGCACAAACATTTTCACTTGTGAACACACCAGGAGGGCTACAATCTTTAAATTTTGTACAGGCAGTCTTGTAACCCTTGTGCTATCCTAGGCACTCTACCATTGGGAGTTGAGTCATCTAGACCCACTAGACAGCGCGCTGAACCCTTTTTCTTCAATGATTTGTGAAACTCACTGGTTTCCATGGATTACATGAAATCTTTCCACCTTTATCCACCTTTGTCATGGTAGGAAGAATGCCAATGGCAACCCTTGGGGATTCCTACCATTTTTTTCATCCAAGAGGAAAGCTTATATCCACCTGCATGATGGATATATTGGAGATATATGCCGATTCGGATGGTTTTGAGATGTTGATTGGAGGAACAGTGAGGATTTTGGTAAAAGGATGCAGAGGTTGGAGGTACCAGGAAAGACTAGAGAAAAACTTCAGTGGAGTTCATGAAAGGAGAAGGAAGACATGAGGATGGGTTAATTGAAGGAGAGGATGCAATGTTGAGTCCAAAAGGAAGCACCAAAAAATAGAAGGAAGACTTTTTCTTGTTATATAGGTCATTATAGGTCTGTCTGTTATTAACAGAGGGGCCATTTTTTTGTGGTGTCCTTGCTACTGTATATACAAAAAAAGTTGACTTTTAAGGACACTGTAGTTTTTAATGACAATGTACTTATTTACATTTTTATGGAATGTACCCCTTTTTCCCCCCTTTGTTTTACAGAGTGATGAAAACTCAGAAGAGGCTCTGGCAGATACAGTCTTGGGGATTTTAGCCATCTGACAAACTGGTGCAGACCCAAGTGATGACCTTCAGAATGTTGGAATTATTTTGGAAGGAGTGGAACTCCTGAGTGAACTAAAAAGTGTAAGCTGTGCGGTATCAGTGCTGTTTGGTCCTGTGTATGCTCTAAACTTGAGCTACCCAATTTGATCAAAATACACTTTACCGTTTCTGTGCAGTACCCTAATGGGCTTGATGGCGACAGGTTATCCAAACATATTTCGCTCGTAAACAACTTAATTATTTTAGGAACAAGATATTAATTTTGGAAACGAGATATATTTTTATTTTTCCATGTCAGACATGAAGTGTTTTGAAATGTTAAGACTTTGATTGTGTTTAATATTATTGTGACTTCTGCTGTTGTGGCTTTTCCATTCAATTGCCAAAGTGGCACACAGATTTACACTGTGTGGCCATCTCAGGTACATCTCATTTTTTTTGTTCACCTTTTAATTTGACTTTATGCCTTTTTAAATTAACACATATAACTTATCTAACAACATATTTACTGCAGCGAAACAAAAAAATATAATATTAGAATGATTACATGATGTATATATATATATATATATATATATATAATATATATATATATATATATATATATATATATAAAAAACAAAAAGATCAAGATCGGGTCCTCTACCAGAGCTGGGAGCTTGAGAGTCCCAGTATCTTAGCTGCTGTTCCTAGCACTGCGCTTTCTGGACTGGAGAGGTCTGAGTCTCTTCCAGGTATCTGTTGCAGCCACCTCCAGCTTGGGGGTTACTGCCTCAGTGCTCCAATTACCACAGGCACCACTGTCACCTTCAATTTTGTGTAGCAAATGATTTTTGTTTATGAACATTCAAACCTTCAGTGATTATTTAATTTTGAAATTATTTTATTTTAGTTATGTTATATAAATATTTTTTAATCTTCCAATTATTTTTAAGAAAATTTGTTCCACGCCAAGTTACCTGTTATGAAAGAGGGCAATGGTGGACACACTCCTGCCTTCAGCGCCTCACCTCCCATACCAGTTGGGAGTGAGCGGTCTGAGCTGGTGAGCCTGCCAAGGCTTGCAGTCTCCTCTAACATTTTGAAGAAGGTTAAAATAAATGGGTATTAGTTTCTTAAATATGTTTAAAAAATGGATGCAGTTGGACAAGAAACTGCTCTAGAATAATTTCTTACATTTACTTTAACTATATTATTATGTGGTTTTGGTGCCGGTTTTGATCATTTTTTTCTCCTTTGATGAGAGGGAGCTGCAGTTGTGATGTCCACTGATGCTATTTTCTTTTGCGCCTGTTTTGTTAGTTGGTTTCCGCCATTTTGTCTTTATTCTGTTTAACAATGTTTTATTTTAAATGCTGTATTTACCAAATATGTTTTCTTTGTTTTTATTCTTGTATGGCATTAAATTGAGTATATTTTATTCTGAAAATTGCACATTTATTGAACTTTTTGGATGAATGTAAACAACCAGTTGGAGTGAGCAGTCTGAGCTGAATTAAAGACGCAGTGACCAGAGTCGAGACTCCCCCTCCTCATTGTGCATCGGCGACCGAACTGAACCTGTTACATTTGCATGCTTTCTCCAGTTCTTCTCTGAGTCCCTGGTATTTCTCCAGTTTCTCATGTTCCTTCTTCTTGATAAGTTCACTGCCACATCCACCACACAACGGCTTTCCTCCTTGTTCTTTTGTCCACCACCATAATGTCTTGGTTGGTTCTCCATTACCATCCTATCAGTCTGGATCTGGAAGTTCCACAGGATCTTTGCCCTCTCATTCTCTTACCACCTTCTCGAAGTGTTTCCCCATTTTGACCTTTGGGGTTTCCAGTCCATATTCTGCACACATGTTCCTGTATATTATTCCAGCCACTTGATTGTGGCGCCCATGTATGCTTTACCTGCCAGCATCTACATCCTGCAGTTATGCTGATTGTTTCAGGCGCCTCTTTTGCACAGCCCACACCTTAGTCTTGTCTGGTGTGGTAGATATACACCTTGGGTCTTCTGGTGTGGTAGATCTACACCATGGGTCTTGTCTGGTGTGGTAGATCTACACCTTGGGTCTTGTCTAGTGTGGTAGATCTGAGCCTCTATCGCCTGGTGCTCAGGCTTTTCCTGAGCTGCCAGGGGATGAGTGCTCTGAAGCTGTCCTGTAGGCCAGCCCTTTCTAGCCATTGGTAGGACTTCTTGATATCAGCCACTTCAGTTATTGTCTGGTGGTACACACCATGCAGGGGGTTTGTCCTCCCAAGTGGTTCTGTCCTCCAGCACTGTATTCTGCTCTCCATTGCCTGAGACATTCACTGAGCACACTGTCAGTTGGGGCCTTGAGCTTGATGTAATCATGCATCTTGGAAATGTTTCATCCTGATAGTGGGCTTCCATGCTCACTAGGTCCTCGGCTCTCTCCTTGGCGTGCTAGCACACAGTCTCAGGTGCTGACGGGGTGAACTCTACGCATGGTGAGGAGCTGTGGTTCTAACATCCGCGGGTCTGCAATTTCTTCCTTTGGCCATCTTCTTATTCCTGCAGGTTATCTGATAACAGGCGGTGCGTAGCTGTTTATTGTCCGGGTCTTATTTTTGCCATTGAGCTGGCTTCTCATGACTTGCCTTACTCGTTGGAGGTATTTAGCTGTTGCAGCTTTCCTTGTTGCCTGCTCCAGGTTGCCATTTGCCTGTGGAATTCCAAGGCACTTGTAACTGTCCTCAATGTCTACATGCCCTCTGGGAGGAGATCTCATGTGTGGACTACTCCTTGCTCTCTTTTGTCACCATCCAGTTGCATTTCTGAGTCTTAATGACATCCCAATGTTAGTAATTGTAGATCCTGGTGGTGTAGATCAGGCAGTCAATGTCACGCTTCGGGCTTATATGATAGCTAGATTCTCATCCAGCGTAGAGGAAGTGACTGATGTTGGCCCCATTTTCATAGCCAGTTTTGTTGATTATTTGGCTAAGGGGGTTCAGACCTATGCAGAACAGCAATAGGGACAGATCATCACCTTGGTATATCCCACATTTGATGGACACTTGTGCAAGTGGCTTCCCATTGGCTTCATGGGTGGTTTTCCACAGCTTCATTGAGTTTCCTATGAAGGCTCTTAGAGTCCTGTTGATGTTGTACAGCTCCAAGATTCAGTAATCAATGTGTGGTGCATTGAGTCATAGGTTTTCTCTTGTAATCAATCCAGGCTGTACAGGTTGGTATGTCGTGGACCTGCAGCTCCTTTCTTAAAGGTGCGTATGTATGTATGTATGTGTGTGTATATATATATATATATATATAGAGGAGAGAGAGAGAGGAGGGAGAGAGATCTATCTATATTCTATATATAGGTAGAGAGAGAGATCTATTCATATCTATATATAGGTAGAGAGTAGTATCTATCTATAACTATATATAGGTAGAGAGAAAGATCTATCTATAAGTCTATATATATGTAGAGAGAGATCTATCTATATCTATATATAGTAGAGAGAGAGATCTATCTATATCTATATATAGGTAGAGAGAGATCTATTCATATCTATATATAGGTAGAGGGAGAGATCTATCTATATAGGTAGAGAGAGAGATCTATCTATATAGGTAGAGAGAGATCTATCTATATCTATATATAGGTAGAGAGAGATCTATCTATATCTATATATAGGTAGAGAGAGAGATCTATCTATATCTATATATAGGTAGAGAGAGAGATCTATCTATATCTATATATAGGTAGAGAGAGAGATCTATCTATATAGGTAGATATCTATATCTATAGCTAGATATCTATATCTACCTATAGATAGACATTCATAGCAGATATCTATATCTATAGATAGGTATATATCTATATCTATAGGTAGATATCTATATATATATATATATAGGTAGATATCTATATCTACCTATAGGTAGATATCTATCTATAGGTATATATATATATATATATATATATATATCTATCTATATATATATATATATAGGTAGATATCTAAATCTACCTATAGATAGATATCTATATCTATAGGTAGATATCTATATCTATATATCTATAGGTAGATATCTATATATATAGGTAGATATTCACATATATATATATATAGATGTAGATATCTATTTTTATCTATATATATATATATATATATATATATATATATATATATATATATATATATATTTTATAGGTAAATATATATATATATATATATATATATATATATATTTTTTGAGACATTGTCAGCTCAAAGCAGTTTGTTCACTTCTGTCACCCCCTGTGTTAGAGCATTATGGCTATGGTGGTCAGCAGTCTTAGGGAGTAATAATCAACAGTTTGTAAATGAGCTGAATAATGCTTGACTTTTTTCTACTGCTTAGTTTTGCTAGATGTGCTATTTAGTCGAAAAATGATGTTGCTTGTTAAATTTAAAGGAGGGGTCAAAGAGTCACATGTGGCTCCTGAGCTTCAGGTTTTAGACTATATGTCCTGAGTATTTATATACACTTTGAGCTTCACCAGTTTATAAAGTTGACGAAAAAAGGTATAAAAAACAAAAACAGTAAATACATTACAACAGCAATTGGTTATTTGAGAATGCAACTAAAGAACAAGACTGCTCTTTCCGTAGCAAAAAAAAAGGACTTTCCCTTTTTGCAACACATTTTCAATTGCCTTTTCGCTAATACATAAGGCTTGTGTGTGTCCATGACTGGGACTAGTGGTATATTTCACATAAGTGATTTGAACTAAATACCTATTGTTGTTCAGCAAATGTTGCAATCTTCCAAAATTGACACAAAGCATAACAGGATGCCAGAAAATATAAAAGACAAGCAACAAATTTGAATTTTTAAAACACAAAGATGCCTTTCTTCAGAAATTTGAAAAGTGAAAAATTCGACCACAATTGCATTCTCTAAATTTTATTTGGAAACTCATTGTAATTGTGTTTTTTTTTCCTGTTACCTCAGCAGGATTCCAGGGTTGTTCATCCACCCACAGCTGTCTTCTTACGAAGACTAATTTCAGTGTATAGTTGTTCGGTATTCAGTTCTTCGCGTCAGGCCTGTTTCAGAAAGGAGGTCTTCAACCAACTCTTGAGGTTGAACTTGAACCTGGAGTTGGTCAATCGGGATTAACAACCTGAGTTTTCTGTTTCCAGAGAAGCTGATCCGAGTTAGGTCAATCAACTCTGAGTGGACTGATTCGGAGGTGAGCCTGCGCACCACGACTATATACACTGCAAAAATTGACTGTCTAAATGTAAGAAATTTAGACTTATTTTTAGATTATACTGTCTTAAAACAAGTGAAATTATCTGCCAGTAAGTAAGATAATTTTTACCTTGATAAGATATCTTAAAATAAGAAAAATATCTGGCTTTTAGAAGAAAGAGAAACAACTCAAAATTAGTAGTAAAATACTCATTACAAGCAATTATGTTTTAGGTAAAACAGTCTCAAAACTAGTTTATAAATTCTTTCTTGACAGTTGTTTATTACTCACTTTGAGTAAAAAGACCCTAAAAACTAGATAACCATAACAAGATATTCATTTAATTCAAGAGTTATTATACTAGAATTAAGACTTATTGTTAGCTGAATTAAAGCTAGTATTGTGTAATTACTAGCTTTTGTAGCTCAAACCAAGACAAGAAAAATAAAAGCATACAGGATTAGTATACTTAACAATATTTATTTATATTGCTTTTTTCAAAATTGCTTTGAATACACTGTTAACATAGAATACTTCTTCTACAAATACAAAGAACTGTTTTGAAGCATTTCAACATAAAATTTAACATAGGCTTACAGCTAAATTTAATGAACCCTGATGGTAAATATACTTGTAAATAATCTGAGGTTAAGAGAAATAAGAAAAAAAGAGTGTCTTGGTTAACATCACCAAACAGCATTCATTTTCACCGTGAGAGCTCTACTCACTCAGTAAAAACGTTTCACTCTGCCAAAACTTTTTTTTGTGAATCAGGTGTCCCGGGCCAGGAATATTGTCCTTTAATATTTCTGTCTGACTGACAAAGTAGGGTTGCTACAAACTTGGGATGTGGTAAGATGGAAGGTGTGTAGGTTAACAGATAAACAAACTCCAAGTACAAGATCTTCTTTGGCAAGGTGGTGATGGGTGCCACCCACTTGCCACGTAGACAGCAGGGACCCATCAAAGAGCAACACCCGGCTGGAGAAAGATCTCTTCTCCGTAAGTATAGCAGGATCATCTGTTACAAAGATAAAAATAAATAATTAGGGTAGAACAATATGTTGTTACTTTTACTGAAAAAATAGCTTTTTATTAGTAACAATGAAACATCACTAAGGTCAGATTTAAGTATTTTGAAAATTAATATATTTTGGGAGATGTTGTATTTAGGCTTTTTAGGTGTCATTAACACCATTTTGCATATCTAGTGGCAGAAAAAATGAGAAATAAATGCTGGGATCTCACATTGTTCCTTCCAGTCTCTACCCACAGTTAAGGCACCATCAGAGACAAACAAAATCAAGCACAAAATCAAAGTTTCAAAATAGAAAAAAATCAATTTCTAGAACATGCAGCAATGCTTCAATAGCATGTGCCAGTTTCATAAAGTTGGAGATGGGAAAAGCGCTGGGAGTGCTCTCTGAAGAGTGCAATGTTGTGTTCAACTAAAATAGAACAATATAATAGAATAACTCAGTTATTAACTTCATTTTCAGCTTAATGTTGAGTTTACATTAAATTGAATATCAGTTTGCATAATAACAACGCACCCTGACCTCAACGCCTTCTGAAATATTATGCAAAAAGACAGTAAAATGACTTACTTCCACTTTGGGTTCATAAGGCTTCACACTTTTTTCCAAGCTCTGTAAAACTGCACTAGTGAGCAGAAGTACATCTGTCCTGTACTTGACATCTGAATTTGCTGTTTCCCATATCCTGGATCCACAGCAGCTCCTCCATCACCTAAAAACAAAAGAACATAAAAAATGCCCCCTTTGTAAAGATGGGCGGTGGGGGGAACAACCAATCAAAAACACAAGTAAATTGCTTACACGATGAAGCTCCTTGAAACATGGATATGCCTCCAGAATCCTTGTAGGTCTATCATCTTCTTTTAGGACATCACTGTCAATGAAGGCTTTTTCTTGGATTGAACCGAGGTCAAGGATCCGCAGACAAGCATCTTGGTTTGGTTTGGTTCTCTACATCTATCGAGGCTATCCGCTTTCGCTAAAATGAAAATAAAATCAGTGAAGATATCAGACATATTCTAATTATACAATGGGTTTAAGCCGACATGAACTGTTATACTTCCATTATTTATAAGATCAACATAAATGAGAAAGCATCTTACACCGCTGTATATAAAAAGCTGTGTACAATGTAAATGTAAAACAACAATAGCTGTAATGTATCAATATCAATATCAATGTCACAATATTCATCTATCTATAATATATATATATATATATATATATACATATATATATCTGAATTCAGACTCGTTTCCTGGCTTGAACCATCATGGCTCATGTGTAAAAAAAATACTTTTAAATACTTTAAAGTACTTCTAAAAGTCATGATTGATTTTTATAAATAAATAAAACAATAATAAAACTGTTGTTTTATTTATTTATTATTTTATACCACAATCCAATAGTATTTCATTAAGCTACGCTGTCTTCTTTTATGTTTGTAGACATGGGTTGCAGCCAATCAGTTTACTCAAAACCAGTCACATGACCCCATGTCCCAGCATTCACTTGGACGGAGCCTTGCGTGGGGAAAAAATGGTAGCACTTGCTCACTTTGATTACTGATTAAATTTCCGGAGGTGAAGATAACTACAACAAAAAAAATATTAGCCTGCATGTATAGTAATGCGACCGATCTAGTGACTTTCATTCATAAAACGGAGAAACACTGCAGCATCGTTGCCCTCTAAATGAAGAAATTGGTGGCTAAGCTAGGTCATGCTACATGCTCTAGAAGAGATCTTTAGAATGTCAGCCTGCTACTGCCTTCACAATTTGACGACTAGCTTGGATAACTCAGCTGTCATTAGGCTTCTGGGAACAATATTTGTTCACATTGAAAGTGAAGAGAATAATGCTTTAATAAAATAAAAATAGTCCTTACAAAACTTTACCTAATGTGCCATCAGAAGGTCTGGTTCAGTGGCTGCTGCTCTCTTTCCAACTGGCCAGGACAGGCGTGAACCAAATGACTTGAGGGGGGGTGTGGGGTGAGAGGGTTACTGTGAAACATGTACTTTGTCCTCAAAGTTGTATGATGTAATTAGAAGATATTATACACACTATAAAACTTGCCTCTATTATTGTTGTATGGTAATACTGGGGAAAAAAATAAATTCAGGTTATTTAGAGGAAACCTCCCTGCCCCCCATTCCCCTTTCTTAGCTGGTATTGACCGTGAGGAGGAAAAGGTTGAGTAATCGTGATTATGTTATTTCCTTGGGCTTTGAGTTAGTTCAGATTGTTTTTACACCTGTTTTACCAATGCAGAGCATTAAGACTTCACAAATCTGGATTAAACAGCATCTGAAAAACTATTTAAGCTATTGTTTCCTTTAGAAAAACTGTAATTCCTAAGCAACACTGCTCTTGCATCTCCCTGTTAAAAATTTCCTTTTTTATCTTGGTTGTGTAGAGACATATGTGTATTATGTTCGAGTCAAAGCACATTTTTTAAACAATGGTCATCTAAAACTAAACTCTCAGAAATGACTGTTAATCACTTGTCAACTATAATCAGTTTTTTGAATGCTACAAAATGAAATCAGCACAGAGCATCCCATATATTTTGGGTATGAGGAAGGAGTTGGGTATCTTGTCTCAGAAATAATTAATTTGGAACACATTACAGGAAAAATTGTAGAGTTTTGTGACAGTTGTGTTCTGTTACTGATTTGCACAAAGGTTATCCCTTGTTCTATCTATCTTAGATGACCCCCTTCCATTGGACGTGTTCTACCAATGCATGTGGATAAAGGGGAAGATTTCATGTAATCCATGGACACCAGTGAAAATCAAAAATCATTGAAGAAAAAAGGTTCAGAGCACTGTCTAGTGGGTCTAGATGACCCAACTCCTAATGCTAAAGTGCCTAGATAGCACAAGGGTTACAGAACAGGTATAGCAATATTATATAGCTTTGTTGCTGTTGCAGTGTTTGAGTCCACATGTTACTAGGTCTTGAAAGTTCCTTACAGCTAAAAGTGGTCAAGCAAAAAATAAAAAATTCAAGCCTCTGGCAGTAATTTATCTTGTTGTACATGTAAAAATAACTAATTTTAACCTTTTATAAAACTAAGTAAGAAATGTTATCAATAATCTTGTAACAAGATTAATAATCTAATGAATTTTCTTGTATAGTAAATTATTCTTAAAATGTTTTAAAAGATTATTGGACTAAATTTAAGATTATAATTCTTGGTTAGATACTTCATTTTTGCAGTGTAAGAAGCCATTATCAATGGAGCGCAGATATCACGAGTCACCATGGCAACCGTGAAAAAAAGAGGTTCATGATGGCATACAGCTGAACTTGGACGTGCTTAAGCGTAGAGTTACAGTGAATATGAGCACATATTCCAGAAGAAAAGCAACACCGCTGCATCTGCAAAACAGAGACAGTTAGGGTGGGAAAACATAGCTGCTCAAGTCAATGCCTAAGTTTGCATTTAACTCATTGCTATAAAATATTGACTGTAATAAATAACTTTTTAAATAGCGTAAGGTGTGAAATAAAAAATGGCAATATTTAGGTGTACTTTTGAAGTGTTATTCCTGGTGTAAATGCATGAAATGCTAAATAGTGTACAGAACCAATCTGGGGGGGGGGGGGGGATGCATTTAACGTCGGTAATGTTTGCAATTGTGTTTTTTAAAAGTGAACTTTTGTTCATTGCTGAACCCGCCATGCCAAGATTCTCCTTTTCTTTCTCTCGCTCTTCCCACTGTGGTCAGAAGCAAGAGCGGAGACTTCTTCAGGCTGAAGGAATTCTTCGGGTTCACTCCAGCTCAAACCTCAACCTCCAGAAAGCTGATTAAGAATGACTCCAAACAGTTATTATTCTGGGAACGACACCTTCTTTATTTAACTAAGTGCTCCGTCCACCACACAATATATACCACGACACACACCTCCGCCCGTGCTCACACACTTCCATCTGCACCTGCACCGCCCCTCCCTTGCTCCAATTCCTAATGTCCCTTGGATTTCATTTTCATGTAGATGCAATCCTGCAGGAATTAAAAGAACATGGCAGCAGCTAAAAAATGAAGTATAAAAACATAATTCAATCAGGGCCAATGTGAGCATGTCATGGATGGTAATGGTTGACACATTACTACATGAAACATCTACATAGCAATACCTAATGTTGTTTTCATTGTATATATGTAATTGACTGCAACAAAAAACGGTAACGCTCAAACAAAAACGTATGGGGAAATGACAAAAAATCTAGTCTAGGCTCCCTGCAAAATCTTCAAGACAACGTGAAATAGAGAATTTCTGCGAAATTAATGCAGCTCGCTTATTGGGTCCCTCCAAAAAACAAGCCATTCTGTCACTTTAGACCGCCTCTGTGTGACGGAAATTGGGGCAATGAAGTTGCCAGTTTAAACATACCGCCTGCCTTTAAAAGGGGGAGGGACCGCAGAAACCTTGAGTTTAGAGAATGTTCTTGCCCCAATTCAGGTTAGGCCCACACAGCATAACTAACCATGGACACCGACCAGAAACGTCGACTTACCTGCCTTTCTGGTTTAACAAACCTCCCATTCTGAAAACGGAAACCCAGGGTTTCTGATTTCAGGTTAACGACTCATAGTTTACACTTAACTTCCTTTCTGAAAAAGGTCTCAGGCTGTTTGTATCCTCCACAGCTGCTCCTACATTTAGTTAATTACCCTCAGTGTATATAGGTGTCTGGTATTCAACCTTATGTCAGGTCATCTGCTCAAATCTGCTGTATCACCTTTTAATGTGGCCACAGGTTTGTCAGTGGGTTTTTGAGTTGATTCATTAAATGCTCGGCTTCGGCCACAAAGCCTGGGGGCATTCCAGGAAGCATGTTTAAACCACCCTGACTTTAACCCTGAACCTGGTTGAACCGCCTGGATCCCATAACTTGGGTATGTTTGCTCCAAAAAGATCGGACACGAGTTGGGCGAATTACGCCGAATTTGGTAACCCTGGGTTAATTCGCGTGCACAGCAAGTACATAAAGACATTCTCAATAGATCGCCGATTTCTGGAGTCACCATGGAAACACGTGGTGAAAAAAATAAATAAAAGCACTATACTTTTGTGAGATGGAGTCTGAGATTTAATGACAGCGTATGAAGATTATACGACCATCAAAAAGTAACACGGCTACATCATCAAAAGAAAGAGTTTCTGCTTGTAGTAGAAGAACAGACAAAGTAAACGCACAAGTTTCTGATCTTATTACCATTTTCCTTGTGACGCATATATCTATAAATATAACTTATCCAATTTTGCCAACTTAAATGAATTACTTCTATTGCTAACAAATAATTGAGTTTAATGTATTCAACCCAATTTCTTACGCCTATAAAAACTCAATAATTGTTTATACAATCTAAATTTCATTTATTTATTCAACTTAATGTCATATTACTCTTAATTCAATTAATATTTTACATCTATTAATTATATTTCTTGAACCCTCATATGTCTAAGTTTGAGTTGGCAGGTATACTCATTTTTATAACAATAAAAAGGACGGGGAAAATGCGCGGCGTGCATAAATTAAAGAATTTTTCTCAACATTGTTATTACAGTATTACACGGGAAGTATCAACCCATCATCCTCTCCCTCCTCTCACCATGGTGCAGAGATGTAAGCATAGTATGACAGGTCATCTCAGCAAAACACAGTTAAACAGTTGAACAACTAAATCACATTTATTAAAAACTCAATATCTTCTAAACCCAACTGTCCAGAGAGGCAAAGGAATGGTATCCACAATCCCTTGCAGTGCCGACATCTAGTAAAGATTAAAAATATAATTTGATTTAATTGAATTATTTCTGAATGAAAGCAAAATAACTGTCTGAAAACTACGTGTTATTTTTAAACTGACGTACAAAAAAAAGATTGATCTAACTTAATTATTTGCTTCAGTTAATATAAAAGTAAAAAAGTTTATCTCCCCAACATCCATATATCACCCTCTCACGGTGGGAAAAGTATTCTGAGCTTCTTCATCCACTAAATCATCTTTCAAATCGACACGCTATGCTGCTTCCCCTCTCTGAAACAACTAACCTTCAACTAAACTCTGCTTCCAGACCAGGTTATGTTCAGAGCATGAGTTGCTATGGCAACTTGAGCAGTATCCTGGAAACATACTCATTTCCTGGAACCGAAAAGCTGAGGTTATCAACTCTTAGCCTCAAACTTACCGTGGGATAGCATAACCTGCTTTTCTGAATACCCCCTGGCCTTGGCATTTTGGGTCCTCAACCGCCGAGTTCCCTGACACTAAGTAAGTAATCTGTAATAAATTGCATTTTTAAAGTAACTTGCACGCAGCATGACATGAGAAAATAATTAAATTATTTGTTAAATTATTTAAATTAGTTGTTTCTTGAAATTGTGAGGGGGGAAGTGGGATCAAACATCTTGAAACCTGGATTATTTGGGGTGTAGTTGGAAAGAAACTTTTTTTACATTGATCGAACTTAATTATTTTGTTTGGTGAAAATCTTTTTTTTTTTTTTTAGTTCATTCAACTTAAAAATAACACTTAGTTGTCTGACATAGTTATTTTACTTTCAATCAACTTAATTCAATTAAGTTGGTGTAACTTTGGTGTGAGGTTGTCCATGCATCATGACGTCATAACGTAAGGCAGTGCAAGGAATTCTGATACCATTTTTCTTTTACCTATCTGGGCAGATTGGGGTTAAGTGTGAGTTTTTGTCCATGTGTTTTGATGTATAGCTATTTTACTCTGTTTTAAGTAGTAATTTAAACTGTTGTTTATTTCTTTTTGCAATTCATGAGTCAGGAGCTTGGGGAGAGATGATGACCAACCCCCAGTAGCATATTCGTATATCAAAGACAAGAGTCAAGTGACGCTTGGAACTCCTGCCCTGTAGTGTGAGATATTGCTGGGTCATTCATGTCTTTGATATTCAAATCACAAGGCCTGTTGGTCTAAATTCTATCCTATATTTGATCAGCAACCAAAGTGCAAAAATATATAAATTAGAACTAATAGTCAGTAATGATTATATTTACTAATAAATGACGATTTATCGATTTCGGGCAGATATCAGCGCAGTGTTTAGCAGGTAAATACTCTAGGCTGTGTTCAGTTAATTAACTCCACCAGTTCAGTCCTATTTAAGCCAGGTGCGCAGTTCATCTTTTTCTACCTTCAGCGCCATTCTTCGCCGTCTCAGTGCCCGTGGTCTCCGCCCCTTACGGCATTTGCTGTGTTCCCACCGCCCTTCGGATGGATGATCCCATTTTTTTATGATGTGGGTTTTCGCTTCGGGCCGCCTGTTGCAGGTGATCCGGGCGGCTGACGGCGCCAGCGCGTTCGCTTGCCGCGGTCGCGTGCATCTGCAGGGGGTGTGTTTTCCGCAGGTGTTCGAGTTGTCCGTGGCCCCGACCAGGAGCAGTCCGGTCTTCGCCTGCCGTGGGTCAGCCGACTTTTCTGCGGCGGTGAGCGCAATCAGTCCTTCCCCGTGTAGTTTCTAAGGCTGCGTTTCTTCCTGTTTACTTCGGTGACGCCACGCCCCTAAGGACCCTGGGAATTGTAGTTTTGTCTCCTCGGTCCCATGATGCAATTTCTGATTCCTTTTCTGCTGCGTAGTTCTGCGCCGTCCGTTGTTTTTCAGGGGTTAGGGGTCCTTTCAGGTTTTGAAGGCTGGCAGTCCGCTTTGACAGGTTTCATGCTGGCTGAATTTATCGTGGCTTTTAGCATTTGTTTTTCTCTTGCTGTTTTGTTCTTTGGGAGCTGAGTGTGAATCTTGACTGTTTTTAATTTGATGCTGGCTTTATTATTATGGCGGTTCTTCTGTTTATTTTCTTCGTTGTTATAGCTGCTGGCTAGTCAGAATGTGAATCAGTGTCTCTTGGACCTGCTCTCTGCTCTCAGGACATTTTCCCTATGATCATTCCTCTTATGCAGTGTCTATGGCTCATTTTATTCACTCGGCCATCCTCGCTCGTTGCCCCGCATGTTCTTGCATCTGGTCTGCTCCGCCTGTTTTTTTCTCCCCGCCTGTGTACCCAGTGTGGGTCATGCCCTGGCTTCAGGACTTGCGCCGTCAGACAGAGTGTGTCAGTCTCGTCAGCGGGCCTTTGTTTTCGGCTGAGCGTAGTTAATTTGTTATTCTCTGGTTTGGAGGTTTGTGGGGCTATGTGATTGATTCTCCGCACGCCAAAGTCAGCCAGGCCTCAGGAAGTGTTCAGGCTGACGTGATTCTGATCTGCCAGCTCCTCGCAGTTAATCTTTCTGGGCATCAGTGGGCCTGGTTCCCATGCGCCTTCAGGATTGGTATATTTTCTTCCAGCTCCCATGCTGTCTCCATCAAATTCCTTCTGCAAACGCGATATAGGGCTGCGGGTGACTGTCACTGATGGACCAAATGTTTTGCCTCTATGCCTCTCAGTGGGCGCTCTCTGGGTCAGTTGGCGCCAAGTGTTTGTCAAGTTTACCTTTCCCGCTGTCATTCTTCTTTTTATGCCTCTGGAGGAGCTTGGTGGATAATTTGTTAGGTTCCCAGGCTCCTCTCCACTTGTTCTCCTGGAGTCTGGCGCCTTCTGGTTTGGGGGAAAAGGACGGAAGAAGAGTGGTTTAGGTATCCCACGCCAGAATCTACGGCTCCATGGTTCTAAGGGGTCGCCGTTATTTCATCCTTGGAGATTATATTAAGGCTGTTTCATTATTGAATGATGGTATTGTGTCATCGTTGACTTGGTTAATGCTTAACAATGTCTTGAGCAACTTCTACCCCGACCGTAGGAATATATCACTTGGCGCCTCGCTTTAGTTCAAGAGTTAAATTCCAGTCCACAAGTCAGTCTTCTCTGTCTGCCTTTTTCTAAGCAGATGGCACTTCTGTTGAGGATCCCCATTTAGAAGCTTGTTATGCTCGCTTCTAAATGCTTAAGGTTCAGTCTAGCAACATGATATCAAAAACCCAGAATCCCTCATGGTTTTCAAGTTCTTCTTTTGGTAGTATCCAGTCGCCTGGCTAAATAAAATTTCAGAACCATTAATATCAGTTAAGGCATCAAATCCATTTAGCTGTAATCCTTCGTTACGTGATGTTGACCTTCATCTACAAATCTCCTATTACTCTCTTCCTATCTACTACTCCTACCTCGATGGTTCTCCCCTGAAGGAAAAGGCCCTCTGAAACTGTCAAAGGTTACTTTTTGTCATCATTGGACTATATAAAAAAAAAAATTGGTAAGCAGATTTCGTGCAGGTCATATACTTCACTATTATTTCAATTGTTGGAATTTGTAATTATGGTGGTTTTCTAGGTGCGAGCAATCCACAATGGGTCTTTACTCAACTATCTACTAAATTTCACTTTTCAGATTTGTTTTTAAAGCACTGTTATCAATTTTCAATCATTTTGAAACTGGATCAGTTTCTGCTATTTATATATTCTGCACAAGACTAATACTGCTTTTGTTTTTATCTTTGTGATCGCGATCCTGAGCCTGGTGAACCCCTCACGCTCGCATCAGCTTCTCGCTTCAGCAAATGATGTCACCTATGCATTCCTTGATCTGGTGCTGCAACGATGACTGTCGACGCATCTATTGCTGCACTGAAAGACGGGCGGACTCTCTGCATTCCAATGACACTTGGACCGAACAATTCACTAATCAATGCCAACCGCAGAATGAATGTAAATTCTTTGATTGTAGATGTTAAAAGAAGATTATAGCCAGGTGGAAGCTTCAAAAATTTTTAGGATACCAGAAAGTGTATTATAGTATGCTATGGAGCTCAAAAATTTTGGTTTTGCTTCAATTACGCCCAATTAAGTTTCGGACATATGGCGTTGAGGTCGTTTCTTGATACTTAGATGGAAATTTTCGAATAAATGGATGTTCTGAGTCAGTATTATGGCATGCCAAATGGGGAAACATTATGGCAAAGTTAAGCCTGCTCAGAGTCCTGCTCTGGATTAAGCTCAAGTAAAGTGTGATGCCATGCTTTAAACAACTTGTCAACAAAAAGTTCTTTTTAAACGCTGATTCTGTTGATACCAATAGTTTGGCGCTTAAAAATCCAAGCATAAGTAAAATAGATACTTTTCAAGGAATCAGAGATTGGATCTGCCGCCAGAGCCAGGCTGAAGTGAACCCGATATGACCTGTGACGTAATCTAAAGGGAGTGTGCCTTTCGCAGTCGCTACTTTAGGACAGCATGTAAACAAAGTATAGTCTTCGCTTTCGTGTTTAAATCTGTTAATCATCAACATGCCAAGTCGTTGTGTGGCAGCTGGATGTAGCAGTACATCTAGTGAAAGTGTATCTGTGTATAAAATTCCCAAAACAAGAAACGCTGCTGAAAAGGGGAAATTTAAGAAGGTGGACGCGAAGGATTTTTCCTTCCAGATCTGCAGGAGAGAAGTTCTGTGCTGAAGGACAAAAACCGACACAAACGAAGAATTTGAACGGAGAGTTGGGAGGCAGAGGATCTTGGCTTGAGTCGAGGAAAGGCGGTGAGGCCGGAAGCGCAGCTTTGTCGCTTTTCTGGGTCGGAGAGGACGGCGCTGGAGTCAGGAGAGAAGGCTGCTGGTTAGGCTAGTGTGCATCACGATGATCACATTGAGGCGGCACATTCGTGTTTTCTGTTGTCCTTGGATCCAACTGGAGTATTTCAACGCGACTCAATGTTTTGCAAGAGAAGCTACCAGGCCTGGGTAACGTTTTTTTTTTTTTCTTTTTGCTTTTTGAGGCTACCGATAATGGAGTAAACTGAACTGTTTGTGAGCGCCACAAGACGGTGAAAAGTGCTGTTTCAAACTGGTTCAAACAGGTAAAACTGTTAATGTTCCACAGTTGTTAATGGTATAAAGTGACTTTGTTAACTAAAGAGTAGTAAAATATCTGGGAAACTTTTATTTTGTGACATTTATTTTGTAAATTGCGTTGAAAACCAGTGTTTACCTTTGTTTAGATTAGGCCAAAAGGGACATTTTGGAGATATTTTAGGGTAAGCGGAGTAATTAATTTATACATTTTCGACTTACTGGAGTTCTAGCTTCAATCTTCATGCTGGCTATCGCCATCGGCATCACTAGACCCACTACTTCTTTCTGCTATAATTATATCCTCCTCACTTTCAAGTAAAAGGGTTCGGAACGATAATGTTGCAAAGTACTCCATCATCATGATAATCTCCTCAAGAACTTTCCTCTTCATCTTTCTGTTCATCTGATGTGATAAATCGCTAATAGACGGTAGCATCACTTGTGCTTCGCTTATCGTGCTAGCCATGTTGTTCGCCTTGTCTTCCTTTCGTTACGCCACAACAGGGGGCGAATTAAGTGAATGCGTGAGTCATGTCAGCCCCTTGTTTATATTATGTTATTATTTATTCTTTCTAAAAATATTAAAAACAATCGCAATATGAAATAGAGACTATTTACTATATTTTTGCTTATTAAAATAGACCATGTCACCCACACTTTAAATAGTATACCAAATGAAATTACATTTATAGCTGTTAAGCTCGTTTCTAGTATTTGATGGAAGCACAATATTGATGTACTTATGCATGTTCAAAGATGCTTAAAGCTTGATTGATGTTAGTAGTGTCTTCATACGGGTTGTTCTTGGCGTGTTCAAATTAGATTATACGACCATCAAAAAGTAACACGGCTACATCATCAAAAGAAAGAGTTTCTGCTTGTAGTAGAAGAACAGACAAAGTAAACGCACAAGTTTCTGATCTTATTACCATTTTCCTTGTGACGCATATATCTATAAATATAACTTATCCAATTTTGCCAACTTAAATGAATTACTTCTATTGCTAACAAATAATTGAGTTTAATGTATTCAACCTAATTTCTTACGTCTATAAAACTCAATAATTGTTTATACAATTCAAATTTACGTATTTATCTAACTTAATGTCATATTACTCTAATTCAATTAATATTTTTTACATCTTTATTAATTATATTTCTTGAACTCTCATATGTCTAAGTTTGAGTTGGCAGGTATACTCATTTTTATAACAATAAAAAGGACGGGGAAAATGCGCGGCGTGCATAAATTAAAGAAAACACAGTTAAACAGCTGAACAACTAAACACATTTGGTCAAAAACCCACACTTAAACCCAAATCCGTCCAGAGAGGCAAAGGGAATGGTATCCCACAATCCCTTGCAGTGCCGATCTAACAGCAGCAGCAAAGTTACACCTACTTGATTTAATTAATTTGAATGAAAGCAAAATAACTGTCTGAAAACTATGTGTTATTTTTAAACTGACTTACAAAAAAAAGATTGATCTAACTTAATTATTTGCTTCAGTTAATATAAAAGTAAAAAAGTTTATCTCCCCAACATCCATATATCACCCTCTCACGGTGGGAAAAGTATTATCTGAGCTTCTTCATCCACTAAATCATCTTCAAATCGACACGCCATGCTGCTTCACCTCTCTGAAAACAAACTAACCTTCAACTAAACCTGCTCCAGACCAGGTTATGTTCAGAGCATGAGTTGCTATGGCAACTTGACATATCCTGAAACATACCTCCATTGTGGAACTGGAACCGAAAGCTGAGGTTATCAACTTCCTTAGCCTCAAACTTACCGTGGGAGCTAGCATAACCTGCTTTCTGGAATACCCCCCTGGTCTTTGGCATTTTGGGTCCTCAACCACCAGTTCCTGACACTAAGTAATCTGTAATAAATTGCATTTTTAAAGTAACTTGCACAGCATGACATGAGAAAATAATTAAATTATTTTTTAAATTATTTAAATTAGTTGTTTCTTGAAATTGTGAGGGGGGAAGTGGGATCAAACATCTTGAAACCTTGGATTATTTGGGGTGTAGTTGGGAAGAAACTTTTTTTACATTGATCGAACTTAATTATTTTGTTTGGTGAAAATCTTTTTTTTTTTTTTTTAGTTCATTCAACTTAAAAATAACACTTAGTTGTCTGACATAGTTATTTTACTTTCAATCAACTTAATTCAATTAAGTTGGTGTAACTTTGGTGTGAGGTTGTCCATGCATCATGACGTCATAACGTAAGGCAGTGCAAGGAATTCTGAGATACCATTTTCTTTGCCTATCTGGGCAGATTGGGGTTAAGTGTGAGTTTTTGTCCATGTGTTTTGATGTATAGCTATTTTACTCTGTTTTAAGTAGTAATTTAAACTGTTGTTTATTTCTTTTTGCACCATGAGTCAGAGTTTGGGAGAGGATGATGACCAACCCCCTTGTGCAGAAAGACACTATATCAAAGACAAGAGTCATGACGCTCGGAACTCCTGCCCTGTAGTGTGAGATATTGCTGGGTCATTCATGTCTTTGATATTCAAATCACAAGGCCTGTTGGTCTAAATTCTATCCTATATTTGATCAATAAAATCAAAGTGCAAAAAATATATAAATTAGAACCACAGTCAGTAATGCATTATATTTACTTCAATAAATGTATGAAATTACGTTAGATAAGCGCGTTCATTTGAGATCCATAAATTAAAAAAAATAAGTTAGATCAACATTAATGTTAAAAATACTAGTTGTCATCCGGCACCACCAGCAGGCCACACCCACTATCAGCTCAATGGTGAGCACCTGTGAGACTCAGCCAGCTTGCATTCCCTTCCCCCTCCAACCTCTACCAGGAGAAGAAGCAGTCCCAGCCAAACGCCCACCACAGATCAGTCCATGTCCAGCTAAGTGGATGCATTATAGACGTATGTTTTATTATCTTCAACCAACAATGGATGATGTATCATTGTTTTGATTTGTTTCTGCATTTAATTACAGGCAAAATCATCCACAACTCGTCAGCTCAACTCAAATAAATAAGATGCCTGTGGAGTTTTAGGAGTTCAGTTTTTGAATGTGCACCCCACTTAAGATGTTCGATGACCCAAACCAACTAAACAGTTTTTTTTTTCAATTAAATTGAGTTGGATAGACATAAAAGATTAAGTTGAATAAACTTAATTCAATTACGTGTTACCAATTGCAGTGATTTAAGTTGGATCAACTTTTTTCTTTTTAGAGTGTAGACAAAGATTGGAGCAGACATTTAACATGTATATTTTTGTTTTGTGAAGAGATGAAGCTACAATTGTCTCATTCAAATGCTGTACAACGGCTCTGAGAATTGTTGCACGTGAAGCATGAAACAAACAAACAGGTCACACAGCTGCACATCACCCGTGGTTCTTTGCACAGTTTATGGAAGTGGGAACAGAGTGACACGCAGCTGCCTCCTGCCAGGCATCACATACCAGTTAAAGTGTCATCTGCAGTTTACCAGCCCAGGTCAGATCTCTGAACGCAGCCTGCTCACAGATCCTGCACTGATGTGCACAACGAAAACACTGACTGAAGTGTGAAAGCCTTCAGTCTCGCCTGTCAGCTTCAGACGCATTAAAAGTCCCAACACTCATCTCTGGCTCTGTAACCGTGACACAGCGCACGTCCTGCAGCAAAAAGAAGCAGCATTTTGAATGACATTTATAAAAAGGGACAAAATCCAATGTTCCTTTTCAGAGACTGGGTCACCTCTGAGTTGATCCAGAGAAAGAGGAATTGTTTTAAGATATGCAATGTGACGTTTAAGATTGAAGTAGGCCTATTGTTTGTGACAAGCAGGAGTCTAAGATGTCTCTTTTTGGTATTTGATGGAGAAAGTATTTCAGCAGTTTGGCAGGTTTACACCTTTAATCAGATTTGAATCTTTCTTTATTATTACAGTGTATTTAAAAAAAAAGCATAGATGCAAAGAAAGCGTGCCTTTTAATGAAAAGGGTAAACAAATGAGCATGACAGCTCTGCACAAATATGATTGTGATTAAACTGATTATATGGATGGCGGCTCTTTGGAATCAGCCCCCTGTGAGTCAAAAACAGAATGTTGGTGTATCTTAGTATAAGTTGTGTTTCTTTGCATCATTTGGTTGGGGGTGTGACTTATACTGAGCCCGTGTAAACCTATTTAAAACAGCAACAACCACTAGAGGGCACTCTAAGTGTGTGTATCAATCTTTGCTATTAACACCAATGCACGGAAATGTAAAACGTACATATATGCACGTCTACATCGACTTTTCATTCGAAATGGTCAATGTAACGCAAGTTGCCGAGGGTGGTGTGATTGCAGCTTTGTGGGAGATTAGTAGACTTGTTCTAAAGCAGATATAGAATTCAATTTATTTGTTAAGTTGACTAGTTCTTAATGCTATGTTTTTCTGAATATTTGTTCACATGTTACGCTACAGCAACAATTTGTAATAGTCCACCTCTAATCTGTTTTATGAAAGAGTTTTTGGATCTCGTTCAAGTTGGGTTTTTCACTTTTTATTTCTAATCATTGAGAAGACATTCTTGCTCCAAACTTTTCCTATTTCTTAAAATCTGATGCACTGCTTTGCCTTTAGGCACTTTAAATAATACAGAACCTTACTCCCATCCAGTTGGCAAAACAGTCCAGTCCCAAAAGCACTCTGAAAATTCACTCATCAGTATTGACTGACCTTATATAATAATTACATAGAACATACCAAAAGTAAGTGACATAGTTTTCTATCTAAAAACATGAATATCTGATCGTGAAATGAGCAACTGAAAGATTAGTCGGTTGGTTTTGTTTTTATTTATTTATTTTATTTTTATTAAAAAAAAGGCTTCCCTTCAGTTCATTTCACATCGAGGGTAATGAGGCAATAGCATGTTGCTTTATCCAAAGTGTTTCTCACAGTGGTCAAGAAAATTGAAATTTATTTATTTAAAAAAAAGTGTCCTTGGCAAGACACCGATCCCCTGGTGGTTTGGGGCCAGTGTTATACCACGGAGCTGCTATCAGTGTGTGAATGTGTGTGTGCATGGCGTGTGACTTTAAATGGTTGGAGCTTTTAAGGAAGCGCTATAGAAGTATAAACAATTTAGCAAGATGAGCATCTACAGTCCAGGTTCATACAAAAAATATATATAAACATCCTTAAACAGAATTTGATGAAGTAAACTGATTCTCAGCTGACAAAACCTCTTAAACTGCCAGCATTAAGGAGTGTAGCATGGATGTAAGGCAGCGGTGTCAAACGTACGGCCCGCGGGCCGTATCAGGCCCGCCAGGTGGTTTAGGGTGGCCCATAAATGAAGAGTAAAATTCAAAAGGATGTTTAAAAACCAAAGCACGTTTCTAGTCCATTCCTGTGGCGAGTTATGATTTTTTTTTAAGAAATAACCGAAATGTGCAATTCCGCCACTAGGGGGAGGAAAGGGAAAGCAAAACAGGTGAAACAGCAAATATCTGCATATGCCAAAAGGGAAACCCAACGGCTCTGTGTCTGGGTAAGATGTAGTTTAGTTCCTCGTGAGCCTCACCTGTTACACTGCTATAAGAATGAACAGTAGTGACACAATAATGAACAAAATGTTGTCAGAATGACATAATTAGGTTGAAGTGGAGTGCTGAGCTTTCCAGGAAAAAATGGAAAGAGTTTTATTTGTTCATGGAGCTGAATGCAAAACCTGTGTGATTGGTATGTCATCAACAGGTCACAGGGCTGAAAGAATATAGCATTCAGCACCACTGAGACTCACCATAAAGAAAAGTTTCACCCTTTGCAGTTAAGAAAAGAGAAGTTTTATCAACTGGACTGACAAAATAACCATCAAATCCAACTTTATTTATAAAATGGCGCTTCTCATGCATTTTGTGCAGCTCGAAGCGCTTTAACACTAAAAACAGTAAACACACAACATTACAATAAAAACCCCAACCCACCCTTCACCCTTCCCACTCCCCTCCATTAAAGCACATGACCCATGGCTCCCACGTACAATGAATTATGACTATGTAACTGTAAAAAATAAATAAACAAACAAACAAGTATGGCTTGGCTCTGCTGTGAGGAAACAGTATCTGGGAATCCTTTCATACCAGGAGCCAGCCTGGCCACCGGAACATCGCCACAGTGCCCACCCAGACCGGGACAACACCGGGGTCCCCCTCACAGCCATGAAGCTGTAAAATTAGACCCCAGCCGCCCCAGCAAGGGCAACAACTGCAGCAACAACCACCGACCAAGCCGGCAATCCCTGGAGGAAAAGATCCCCTCAAGAAACACTGGGGCTAAAATCATAAGATGCTAAAATTAAAAACATAAAAAAGAAAAAAAACATAAAATTGAGAATAAGATGCATAAAATTAAAATAAATACATAAAATAGCCTATACTAAAACTAATAGAATAAATTAGCAGTTAAAATCAACTAAAAGCTAAATTAAAAAGGTGGGTCTTGAGCCTCTTCTTAAAAACCTCTACGGTCTCTGCGGCCCTGAGGCTCTCCGGAAGGCCGTTCCACAGGCGAGGACCATAATGGCAGAACGAAGCCTCACCGTGTGTCCTGGTCCTCACCTTGGGAACAACTAAGAGGCCAGCACCGGAGGACCTCAAAGTCCGCGAGGGCTCATATTTTAAAAGAATATCATTTAAATAATAGGGCCCAAGACCATAAAAACATTTATAAACCATTAAAAGATTGGCTGGATATCGATGTGTTTCAGGGCAGAAAGAAGGTTAGCTCCAGATTCTTATGTTCAATGTTTGCAAGTTTAACTTAGTTCAATTTTTCATTGATTTGCACATTTACATTCTAGGTAGGGTGTTTCATTTTTTTCCGCAGCCCCTCTTGAGTTTATTATTGCGATTTCTTCAGAGTCCGATGTAAAATATTCAGTCTGTGAAAAATTGAGTAGACCTTTTTTTAAGTGAAATTAATTTTATTTAAGATATATTGCCCCCCCCCCTGAATGAATGTTTAATAATAAATGATTAGGCTACCACGTTGGTTGAGGCATTCTTACCAATTGAGTAAATTAACAAAAACAAAGCTGCTTTATTTTGCTATAATGTTACTGGTCCGGCCCACTTGAGATCAGATGGGTTGAATGTGGCCCCCGAGGCAAAATGAGTTTGACACCCCTGATGTAAGGCATCCAGCATCCCCGCTATGTAGCAACGCTGGCAGCTACACACAATGAATACCTGCCAAAAGAACATCCTCTGATTGATAAGCATATTATTGTAGCATACATCTTTGCCATAGTATCAAAAATATTCCATCTGACTTATTAATGCTTTTTTGACTTTTATTTTGACCAACACATCAAGAACTAGTTATTCAATTTTAGGTTGCATAATTTGTGTAACTCTTTGTTCCTTTTTCATAAATATCTCAGAGAGCAGTAAAATATTTTAATAGTGGGGTAAAGTTTTGGATTTACAGCGTATTTCTGAAGCGATGACAGAGAAGGCAGCAGTTTTTGTAATGGATGTGACTAGAACAGATAAAAGCAGAGTCTAGCCACTCGGTCCACCTTAAATTACTGCAGAGCTCATGTTTAATGGTTAACACCAACCACCGTCAGGCTGACACAGGAACCATCTCTAGTGCCAAATCCTCTAAAGGGGAACTAGTGTCAGGGCCCTGATTCAGCTGTACCAAATTGCTTCTTGACAATTATTTCTGGCATCTCACCTCTTGCACTCACAAGAGTCTCTGGATAATCATTTCAGTGCTGTCGGGGACGTAGAAGAAAAACTGCAGCAGCAGGTTCTTCTAAACTTATTCAGAATTTTCATATTCTTCAGATCAACAAGTTTCTCACTGTTGAGTCTGTCTGTCTTTTCCACAGGGGCATTTTCGGATTGAGAGCTCAAGCATGTAACACTAAAGGTTATGGATGTCTCTTGGTGGCTTACAATCTTGTTGTTCAGTACAGGCACGACTGCAAAAGTTCAAAGTGAGTTCCAAAGTAAATCCTAAAAATAGTTGCTTTCTCCTTTGTTGACTGGCTGCAAATTAAGTTTTCACTGAGCTGTTTCTCACTCAAATCTGTCTTCTTTTTCTGCCAAGAACTTGGGCATTTGTTTCAACTAAAAAAAGACAGATTCCTACTTGTACTCGATGAGACGGAGTTACTAAAGGTTTGCATGCACAAGTTGACAGGCCATGTAAAAACAAGCTGTATTGAAAAACTCATCGGTGAGCGTGTTGAGTAGCAATGCATGTTGTGTTTATTTGATGTCTATGGGTGTGACGGACCTGGGGGCTGGCTCACTGTGGATCCTTTGGGGCTCTTCCTCCCCCATCACAGAGTGGGGAGGGCATTAGGCGGGATATGGGAGGAGGGGTCGGATAAAAAAGAGCAGGACCACCAGACTGAGGAACAGTTTCTTTCCTGAAGCAGTCTGACTGCTGAACTCTGGTTGATTACTGCACCCCCCCCCCCCCACCCTCTCCATGGACAACAAGCTAATTCCCAAGTGCAATATCACAGGGCTGTGCAATACTTAACATAACATACTGTGCAATTTGAAAAATACTTTTGTGCAATACTCATCAGGAACCACACCGTAACAGACTGATATCACATTGATATTATTATTGATATTATATTTATTTATGTCTGAATGTAAACGGCTGGCCCGGGACCAGAGAGCCTAATTTCATTTTATCATGATAAAATGACAATAAAGTTTTCCTGATTCCTGAACTTACTTGAATAAAGTTCCACAAGTTTTTTTTTTTAAACTTCGAATGTGTAGCAAAGTCCATCCATCCATCCATCCATCCATCCATCCATCCATCCATCCATCCATCCATCCATCCATCCATCTTCTTCCGCTTCACACTCGGCCGCAAACTGCCCCAATGCACGCTGGAGGTCCTGGCCTGATGAAGCCAACAGGACAACATCATCTGCAAAAAGCAGACAGGAAATCCTTTGGTCCCCATACCAGATCCCCTCCGGCCCTTGGCTGCGCCTAGAAATTCTGTCAATAAAAACTATGAACAGAACCGGTGATAAAGGGCAGCCCTGCCGGAGTCCAACGTGGACCGGGAACAAGTCTGACTTACTGCCGGCTATGTGAACCAAGCTCCTACTTTGGTCATACAGAGACTGGACAGCCCTCAGTAAGGCTCCCTGGACCCCATACTCCCAGAGCACCCCCCAGAGGATACCACGGGGGACGCAGTCCAACGCCTTCTCCAAATCCACAAAACACATATGGACTGGATGAGCGAACTCCCACAATCCCTCCAGCACCCTAGATAGGGTGTAGAGCTGGTCCACTGTCCCACGACCAGGACGGAAACCGCACTGTTGTTCCTGAATCCGAGGTTCGACTATCGGACGGACTCTCCTCTACAGTACCCTGGCATAGACTTTCTCAGGGAGGCTGAAGAGTGTAATTCCCCTGTAGTTGGAACACACCCTCCGGTCCCCATTCTTAAAGAGGGGAACCACCACCCCTGTCTGCCAGTCCAGTGGTTCAGTTCCTGACTGCCACGCGATGCTGCAGAGACATGTCAGCCAAGACACTCCCACAGCATCCAGAGACTTGAGGTATTAAGTGCGGACTTCATCCACTCCCGGGGCCCTGCCACTAAGGAGCTCGTTGACTACCTCAGTGACTTCAGCCCGGGTAATAGACGGCCCCACCCCCAAGTCCTCATTTTCTGCTTCTTCAAAAGAAGGCGTGTCAGTGGCATTGAGGAGATCCTCGTAGTATTGCTTCCACCGCCCGACAATGTCCCCAGTCGAAGTCAACAGCCCCCCACCTGCACTGAAAACGGTGCCTGGGGAGAACTGTTTTCCCTTCCTGAGGCGCCGTATGGTTTGCCAGAATTTCTTCGAGGCCAACCGATAGTCCTTCTCCATGGCCTTACCGAACTCCTCCCAGACCCGAGTTTTTGCCTCCGCAACAGAGGCAAAAATTTCGCTTAGACTGCTGATACCTGTCAGCTGCCTCTTGAGTCCCGCAAGCCAGCCAGGCCTGGTAGGACTCTTTCTTCAGCTTGACGGCATCCCTTACTTCCGGTGTCCACCATGGGGTTCGGGGGTTACCGCCGCGACAGGCACCAGAGACCTTGCGACCACAGCTCAGAGCAGCAGCAGAGACAATGGAAGTGGAAAACATGGTCCACTCGGACCCAATGTCCCCAACCTCCCTCGGTACCTGTTTGAAGTTCCCCCGGATGTGGGAGTTAAAGACTTCCCTAACTGATGGCTAAGCCGGACGTTCCCAGCAGACTCTCACAGTACATTTGGGTCTTCCAAGTCTTTCAGGCCTCCTTCCCCGCCAGAGAATCCAACTCACCACCAGGTAGTGATCGGTGGACAGCTCCGCCCCTCTCTTCACCCGAGTGTTCAAGACACAAGGCCGAAGGTCGCCTGAAACAACAACAAAGTCGATCATTGACCTCTTTCCTGGACTGTCCTGATGCCAGATGTATTTATGGACACCCTTGTGCTCGAATATGGTCTTCGTTATGGACAAACTATGACGCGCACAGTAGTCCAATAACAAAGCACCACTCGGGTTCAGATCAGGGGGGGCATTCTTACCAGTAACGCCCCTCCAGGTGCTACTGTCATTGCTCACGTGGGCATCGAAGTCCCCCAGGGGGACAATGGAGTCCCCTGCTGGGGCACCTTCCAGTACCCCTTCGAGAGACCCCAAGAAGGCCTGGTACTCCAAGCTGCTGTTTGGCCCGTAAGCCGAAACCACAGTTAGAACCTGTCCCCACCCGAAGGCGGAGGGACATGACCCTCTCGTCCACCGGGGTGAACTCCAACACTTGGCGGCTGAGCTGGGGGCTCACGAGTAAGCCCACACCAGCTGCCGCCTTTCACCTTGAGCAACTCCAGAGTGGTAGAGAGTCCAACCCCTCTCTAAGGACTGAGTTTCAGAGCCCAGGCTATGTGTGGAGGTGAGCCTGACTATCTAGACGGTATCTCTCAGCCTCTCGCACCAGCTCAGGCTCCTTCCCTCCCAGAGAGGTGACGTTTCATGTCCCAAAAGCCAAGTTTCATGACCGGAGTTTGGGCCGCCTAGGCACCTGCCCTCGACTGCCACCCAAACCACAATGCACCGGCCCCTTTTGAGGTCTCCTACGGGTGGTGGGCCCATGGGAGAGTGGTCCCACGTCGCTTCTTCGGGCTGTGCCCGACCGGGGCCCGTGGGAAGAGCCCCGGTCACCAGCCCCGGTCACCAGGCCTGCAAGCCCAAACCCCGGGCCTGGCTCCAGGGTGGGGCCCCGGTGACGCCAATCTGGGCCACGTAATCGGGTCCTTGTTTTGTCTCCTCATCAGGGAGTTCTGAACCGCTCTTTGTCTGGCTCGTCACCCAGGACCTGTCTGCCCTATTCCATGTTCAGCCCATAAATGCACCCCATGAGCAGAGCACAGGCTTTTGCAGTATTTTGACAGTTGGAAAGGATCTGTGGTCCCTCAAGAACAATTTTGACATCAACTGGATCTTCTTCAGTAGAATGGCCAACCAAGATTTTCATGATGTCTGCAGAGGGGATCACAGTGAGCATCCTCCTGTAACAAAAAACAAGAACAAAAAAGAGTTTGCAGTCTCTTTGTTGTTGTGTCTCATACCCCCCCCCCCCCCCCACAGTAAATTCAAATGCAGCTCCCCTTCTAACAAAACATTTTTTTTCCTGTGGTGAATTCACATTAAGCCATCAACAGTTCAAAACCCCAACCCCGCACCGGTCGACAGTTCAAATTGAGCGTGCTTCTGAAAACCTTTTCTTTTTCCCACCCACAGTCAATTCTGCGACGGAATGAGAAAAAACATTCTGGAGGATAATTATTTTTTCCTCCCGATTTACTGGAATAAAAATCGGAATGGCGAGATTAACCCTGGTCAACAGTTAATAAGTCCTCACCACCAATATCGGCCGGCAGTTCAAATTCAGCGCACTGTTACATATAACTTCATTTTCTAAGGTTGTCAATTTGAAAACGGTGCATTTTTCAAAATAAAACCTTATTTTCCTACAAAAATGTAGTGTATTCAGTCTCGCTTGAACTTCCTGCTGACTTGAGCAAGTAAGCTAGCAGTTATCCTGACAGTCAGCGAATAAAACCACAAACCAGTCAAATACATTCAAAACTTGTCAACATAGAATTCCTCTGCTTCTAACAAAACATTAACAAAAGTAAAATTGTTATTTAAGTATTTAAAATACTTACGGTAATGCTGCAACAACACACTGTTTCTCTGATCTTTCCTCTTGCGTCTTCCGCTCAAATAAAATGAAGAAAAAAACGGAGCCGGCCGTGTGTACGTATACGCACATCAGTGTACACAGACTTAATTTTCTCTAGTAAAATTTACATAATATTGATGTCTGCTGCAAAAGTTATTGCAACAATTTAACAAGTAGATCAAATTAAGATGTACTTTGAAAAGTAGATCTTACTAATAAATCCCCTACTAAAATCCCTGCTAAACATTAATTTCCTTAATTTTCAGCTCCTAGATTTCTCATGTAGGACTATACATTTATTTTTCCAAGTTAAACTTTAGGAACAGTTTCAAAAGGATAAAAGTCTCTTTTCATCCAGTCCACTGATTAAGTCCATTAAAGGTTGAAGTAATAAACATTGATCTGGTGTTTCAAGCGCAGCTTACAAGTGTAAATATCCTCTTTGTGTGCTGATGGAAAATACATTTACCTGCTGAATGGGATGAGCTTAAACCTCAAGAGAAAGTCCCAATCACAACTCATTTCATTGTTAGTGTTTTCACTTTAAACAAGTTTTAAGACAAAAAAAAAGCTGACTCATTGTTTATTTTTTTAACACATAATTTTGTTAAATCTTGTGAAAATGTGTACTGTTCTGATAGATTTAGACAGATGCAGCCATTTAGGAGTTTTATTAATTGTAGTAATATGCATTGTGCTTTACATCTCATTTATTTACTGCCTTTTTGGTTTTGTTTTTTTGTTAGAAAAATACATTGTTCTGCCCTGGTTTGTTAGCCTCTATTTAATTAGATTTCTCTTTATTCTGAAGTCATGTTTTGTTCATGCTTTTATATTGAAAGCCATTTTTGAGTTCATGAGAGGAAGTCAATGTCAGCCATGTTAATTCAGTCTTTGCCATGCAGTCTTGTCATCTGTCGCCATCCCGCTTCTGTTTGTGCCAGAGACCTCATTGTCTGTAAGTTTTGGTTTAGGTTAATTAATATAATACTGAATATAGTCTTATTTGTCTCTTTTCTTCAAGTTTGTATGTTAGATTAGCAGTTGTGTTGTCATGCTAGAGTTGAACTCTAAAAACAATATTGCTGAGTATTGCTAAACTCATGTTTAGACATTTTATTTGACAATTATTTTCTTATGTGTTTGCAGTTTTACTCTTCGTTGAATGCCGAAAATAAATGGAGCTTGGAAGCTACTCCCTGACTCGACGTCTTTCAGCAAGAGTTAGGCTTACTGCTAAATCATATTAGAAACATATGAGGAGCGCAGGAAAGACATTTTGCGGCTGGGTACTTCGGTTGGCAAGGTGAGAGGCTACCATGCAGTAATCCAGGGTTCAATTCTCGGAGGGGAATGAGCAATGGCACTGGGGGCAATTACCACATCAATGGCGAGCAATTAACATCACTCAGTGAGGGTCCTTAGGCAAGACCCTTAACGTTACTGCCTCCCGGTCGGGGCTTGGCTGCAGCTCTTTAGCTTTAGCCCCTTCTCCAAGGGGATGGGTCAAATGCGGAGAAGAATTTCCCCTGTAATTAATATTTATCAATGATATTAATAATATCAATTATTTTTATTTATTATTATTTTAAACTGAAAATCTTGTGAAGTCAGCGTTTCACTTTATCTTTAAGCTTTTTTTATTTCAGTCTTTTCATTAAGAGAGATTTGGCAATCAGTGACGTGGACTCAACTTACAGGCCCTGTGTCCTAATTACCGCCCTAACCCCTATATAGTGCGGTCACCAATTTGTAGGGGTGTCCGAATCTACAGTTCAAAAATCGAGTGCACTAGAAATTTCCCAGAAGTCTTTACGAAAAACTAGTGTCAATCGATGCTCACTGGATTGGTGAATATTGACCATAATGCATTGCGTATGTACCAGAATGCATTGCATATGGGCCACAATACATTGCGTTTGAATTATTCAAAAATGAAAAGCTCATCCATGCATTTGTTACCTCTAGACTGGATTACTGTAACTCCTTGTTAGCAGCGTGTCCTAAGAGTTCCTTAAGAAGTCTCCAGCTTGTTCAGAACGCAGCAGCTAGATTGTTAGCTGGAACTAGCAGAAGAGATCACATCACTCCTGTGTTTGTTTCACTTCACTGGATCCCAGTTGATTCTAGAATCAAGTTCAAGATCCTCCTGTTAACCTATAAGGCCTTACATGGAATGGCCCTGTCCTATATTAAGGACCTCATAGTCCCTTACCATCCGATAAGAACACTTCACTCGCAAAATGCAGGACTGCTTGTGGTTCCTAGAATTAGTAAAAGTACGGTTGGAGGTAGAGCGTTTTAGCCACCAAGCCCCTGTTTTATGGAATAAGCTCCCAGCTCATGGAAGAGAGGCCGACTCAGTTTCTACATTCAAAGTTAGACTGAAAACATTCCTCTGTGGACAGACTTATTGTCAGACTAGTTAGTATTCAGAGATTATTTAACTTAATGTTAATGTGTTTAAATTAAACTTAATAATAACTATTTGTTTTAAAAGGCTGCTAGAAGTTGAAGCTGGGGTAACTATGGTGCTCCGGGGTTCTGTCCTCTTTTCCCATCTACTTCTACCCTTCCTCTCCTCTATTTTTGATCATCATTTATCATGTAGTTCTCCATGCCTCTGTTTGGTACAGTGATTCATGTATTGTCCCTCTTTCCCTTCCTGGGGAGTGGGAGTGCTTCCAGACTCCAGTTGGCTCATCCGTGCTCCAGTTCCTGACCGTCTACCTCGCCTTTGCTCCTGCTCCTACACCTGGCTGTGGTTCCTGTCTCCGGCTCGACTCGCGCCCCTGACTTGACTGTCCCCCCAACTCCATCTGGATGAAGCTCGTCTGCTGGACTTTTATATATGTAGTTGTAGCGTTAGATAAGTTAATTCTTCTTCCGTCCTGGGGGAGGATCCCTCCTTCATGTGGGCACCCCTGAGGTTTCTTCGTTTTTTCCTGTATCCGTTTTCTTTGGAGTTTTTAACTTACAGCGAATGGGGGTCTAAGGGCAGGGATGCCAGTATAGCTTAGTCAGTTTGTTAGTTCATTTTAGTATTTTCCTACTGAACTCTTTGTATTCGTGACCCTTTGAGTTCATGTTTGCTTTGAAGCCCATCGAGACGGCTGTTGTTGTTATTTTGGGCTATACAAATAAAATTGAATTGAATTAAAATAATCTACATATTTTTATGATCATGAAAGTTATTTTCTTTCGAACAGAGAGTGGTCGCTGCAGCCGCACGCGTAGTCAAGCTCGCTGTTGTGGCATAGGTTCCTCCCTGCATGATTAATGCATTTGCACAACGAAATAACGCTGGAACACAGAATAAGAGGCCAGACAAAGAGAGTGAAAGAGAGATCTTGATGTGCTCTTGCTTCATTACGGAGAAATTCTGCAGCCGCGGCGGTGCGTGTTTGCCTTTTCAGTTCCCCTGTCTTAAGTTTATCCTTGACTTCATGCTGCTCCATATCGGGATACCTAAACAAAATAGATGCAGACTTGTGGAGGGAAGATTACATTCACGACACGTGCGCAGAGCTGCGGGTGGCCGTCGCCCCCCTCTTTCTGCCAGTTGCTGGACCACAGTGTGTGTCAATCAACGGTGGGCTGGTGACTGGTGGGAGGGGGGCGGGGTCTACCTGTGTGTGTGTGTGTGTGTGCGTTCGGTGAACGTTCTCCCTCTGAGTAAGAAGCTGGCTGTGCCTTTTGGTTCGTGCGGTAACCGTTCTGACTTACAGGATTAATAAAGAGCTGTTTGACAACCACCCGCCTAAGGAGCTTCTTTGCAGCCATTACAATACAGTGATCCCT
>CM074503.1:1595037-1615686 GCA_037389245.1 Oryzias sinensis | reverse complement strand
ACTACGGCCACGCCGACACATGAAGTTGAAGTGATGTAGGCCTTTATTTGTTTGCCATGATTTTTACCACAGTGTGTTAAATTCTAGGGAGATTTAGAGTAGAAATGAAGTAAACAGTAAAAGCTGAAGAAGGAAGTTGAGAGTCAGGACAAAATCTGAAGTTATGCTATGTGTGAGTTTCAAAGAAAAACATGTTGAGAATTGTCAAATGTGGCCTCCAGTGCTTTATTTTAACTTTTCTTAGGTAAAATAAATGACTGAAAGTGTAATATTACAAATGCAAATTTGCAAAAGCAGTTACTACATACAATAATAATGGTTACTTATTTTAAAATAATATTCCAGAGAAATTCTTGGTATGGTAGTAAAAGATAACTTTGGTTTAATGCATTTTGAGGGTTTAGAGTTTAACAGTTCCCACTGCTCTCAAATCGGCAGTAGTCACCCCCATACTAAAAAAGCAATCTCAACAACTTCCACCCAATATCAAACGTCCCATTCATCTCCAAAATTCTTGAAAAAACTGTAGCTGCTCAACTCCATGCTCACCTCTCCGGCAATAGTTTATACGAACAGCTCCAGTCTGGTTTCCTCCACAGCACGGAAACAGCTCTCCTCAAGATCACTAATGACCTTCTCCTTGCAGCAGATGCTGGTTTAGTCTCCATCCTCCTGCTAGATTTGAGTGCAGCGTTTGACACCATCTCCCACCCCATCCTTCTGGACAGACTCTCCAATATTGGCATCACCAACCGACCCCTTAGCTGGTTCCATTCCTATCTCTCAGGTCGCACCCAGTTCATCCGGTTAAAATCATTCACCTCTCCCGTGACACCAATCACCACAGGTGTGCCCCAGGGCTCTGTCCTGGGGCCCCTTCTCTTCATCATCTACCTACTCCCCCTCGGCAACATTTTTCGGAAATACAACATACACTTTCACTGCTATGCAGTTGACATGCAGCTCTACATCTCCTCCAAACCTGGCTCTACTTTTCTACCTTCTTCCCTCTCTAACTGTTTTTCTGAAGTCAAATCCTGGAACACGACAAATTTCCTTAAATTAAATTGCAATAAGACTGAACTCCTCGTTGTTGACACTAAATCCAATCTTAGCAAAGTTGATAATTTCTCTCTCTCCTTCGCCATTTCCTCCATATTTCCCTCCCCTCAGGTTAAGAGTCTGGGTGTCCTCGACAGCACTCTCTCATTCACTGCCCACATCAATAGCATCACCTGTTCCGCTTACTTCCTTCTGTGTAACATTCGTCGTCTCCGTCCCGCTCTCACTCCTCACTCACAACACATTACACCCATCTTAAAGCAGCTTCACTGATTACCAGTACCTTACCGGATCACCTACAAAATCCTCATTTTAACCTTCAAAGCCCTCCTCAACCTCGCCCCTCCGTATCTCTCAGAGCTCCTAACAGTTGCTACCCCTACTCGCTCCCTCAGATCCTCTTCCTCCCTTCAACTGGCCATTCCACGAACACGACTAGTTACCATGGGGGGGTAGTGCATTCAGCAGCACAGACCCACAACTCTGGAACTCCCTCCCCTCTGATCTACAAAATATGGACTCACTCACTCAGTTTTCCAAACACCTCAAAACTCACCATTTCCGTCATGCTTTTAGCTCATATTTAAATTGCTGTTTTTAACTGTTTTTTTGTGTGTTTTCTTGTTTATGTTTTTACATACTTTGTACTGTGAGGCAACCTTGAGTGCCCAGAAAGGCGCCATATAAATAAAATGTATTATTATTATTATTATTTAAACTGCTCAAAACCCATCTATTTTATGTCACTTTTTTATGGTGTTAATAAATGAGCAGCAAGAATTATTTAAAAGTCCTTTGAAATTACTTTCTCTTCGTATAAACTTACAGAAAATGTTGTCACTTTGAATGACTTTTGGAGGATGCTGTGCCTAAATTTAGAGATGGACTTTCACAGTAGAGTCATGTGTCAGTATGATGGACAAAAACTGCCCAGGGTTTGCTTCTGCGTAGGCTGAGTTCAACATGATATTTCTGACTCTTGATTGTACTGCCTCTCAAGAAAAAAGTTTTAAAACATAGATGAAACCATTAGCAACACATCCAGTCTTTTTTATTTCAGTCAGACAACTCTTGCAGTAAGAAATATTTATTTGACATTTTTCCACATTCTTTAAGTTGGCATTCACATATTTTCGTTTGGCATAAGGCTCCGTTCAATTCCATAAAACTTCCATAAAATTCCATAAAATTTCCATAAAACTTTCGGGTAACAAAACCCACCTTTACGGAGCCCACAGGTGGAAGCCGGGGAGGAGGGTGGGGCGAAGAATGAGCGCTGAAGGTAAGAAAGAATGAACAACTGCGCACCTGGGCTTAAATAGGACGCTGAGCAGGTGAGTTAATTAACTGAACCGCCCTAGGGTATTTACCTGAAAAACACTGCAGCGAGTATCTGCCCGAAATACGATAAATCGTCATTTCAGTCAGACAACTCTTGCAGTAAGAAATATTTATTTGACATTTTTCCACATTCTTTAAGTTGGCATTCACATATTTTCGTTTGGCATAAGGCTCCGTTCAATTCCATAAAACTTCCATAAAATTTCCATAAAATTTCCATAAAACTTTCGGGTAACAAAACCCCCAACACTAAAATCATCCAGAAGAAGAGAAAATGTGAATGTATAATCAGTGTGTAATAAAATGGGGTGTGTTTTCGGCAGCATTCCATTTTCATTTCATTTCCCAGTATGACTGCTATGTGTGACCCGGCACCATTGACCGTTTGGGCCGCCCCCGTTCGAGTACAGCGCCACGAAGGGAGCATGCTAACTAGTGGATCTCCTATGTGTGACCCGGCACCATTGACCGTTGGGCCGCCCCCGTTCGAGTACAGCGCCACGAAGGGAACATGCTATCTAGTGGATTTGCTATGTGTGACCCGGCACCATTGACCGTTGGGCCGCCCCCGTTCGAGTACAGCGCCACGAAGGGGACATGCTATCTAGTGGATCTGCTATGTGTGACCCGGCACCATTGACCGTAGGGTCACTCCCGTTCGTGGAAACCACTAGAGGAACATACTATCTGAAAGAGAGAGGGAAAGAAATAAAAGGGGAGCCAACATAAAATTACTTATACCTGATCTTAGAACGTAAGCTCACTTCCGCAAAACGCTGTGCAGAACTATAATTTAAACCGCCAAACAACCCGTATGATACACTAACTTAACATCCAATCCAAAGCTTCCGATGGCGTATGACATGCTTAACAGCCATTATTCAAACTTCTATTAAACTAAGAACAAGTTTGATGGCCATAAACTCTTCCATTTTGGCAACTATATATACATGCGCTTAAGTAACATCCATTATTTCGAAGCTCCCAACGACAGTACCATGAACGAGCTTAATAGCCATAATTTTCTCCATTTGGCATACCAATTATAAGCGCTCAAGGAACATCCATATAAATGAGGTTCCATCCCAATATTAAGAACGAGTTCAACGGCCATATTTACTATGCTTCATTGGCACACTACAAACAAAGAACCAGATTCGAGCTCCGCGCATACTATGATACAACTTAGAGCAACCTAAATTTTGAGGCTTCCACCTGGCTATAATTTTCTTTTAACATCTATAATCGAAGAATTTACATTCATTCTGCGGTTGACATTGATTAATTAATTCAGTCAGAAGTGTCATTGGAATGCAGAGGAGGTCCAACGCCCCGTCACTTTCAGTGCAGCAATAGGTACGTCGAGTAGTCATCGTTGCAGCACCAGATCAAGGAATGCATGGGTGACATCATTTCCTGGAAACGGAGAAGCTGATCGGGGCGTAGGGGTTCGCAGGCTCAGGATGCGATGCATAGATAAAAACAAAGCAGTATTAGTCTTGACAAGAATATATAAATAACCCAGAAACTGATCAGTTTCAAAATGATTGAGATAAATTAAATAACAGTGCTTTTCAAAAACAAATCTGAGAAAGTGAAATTTAGTAGATAGTTAAGGTAAAGACCCATTGTGGATGTATCGCACCCTAGAAACCACCATAACTACAAATTCCAACAGTGAAATGAAAGTGAAATATATGACCTGCACGAAATCTTAACACCAATTTTTTTATATACTCCAATGATGAGAAAAGTAACCTTTGACAGTTTCAGAGGGACGCTGTCATGATTTGAATTTGTTGTCCTTGTTCTGTCTTGTTTCTGTTTCCTGTTTTATTTTGAAAGTCTCCTGTCTTGTCTGTTTTCTTGAGTTTTACTTCCTTTGGTCCCCATCTGCCCTGATCGTGTCCACCTGTGTCTTGTCTGCCCTGTCTGTATTTAAGTCTTGTCTCTGCCTTCCTCCTGTGTTGGTCCATTAGTATTCCTGTTCTGGTGTTCTTGTCTTGTCATGCCATGTTCCTTGCTTTCTTGCCACGCCACAGTGAGTTTATGTTTCTGTTCTGACATCCTGCTCTGCAGCGCTTTTCGTTTGTGTTTCGCATTAAACCCCTTTAGCCCCTGATCCTCATGCCTCCGCCTCTGCATCTGGGTCCAACCGGCTCTCGAGCCACCCTTCACCGTGACAGACGCACCTTCAGGAGGCCATCGAGGAGTAGGAGTAGTAGATGGGAAGAGTAGCCAAGGAGATTTGTAGATGAGGAAGGTCAACATCCCACGTAGCAAAGGATTACAGCTCGGCTGGATTTGATGCCTTGTATTTGATATTAGTGGTTCTCAAATTTTTTAATTAGCCAAGGGCGACTGGATACTGCAAAAGAGAACTTGAGAGCCATGAGGGATCATAGGTTTTGATAGTATTTTTGCTAGACTGAACCTTAAGCATTTAAAAGGGGAATTTAACAAGCCTCTAAATGGGGATGCATCTAGCAGAGTGTCATCTGCTTAAACAAGGCAGATAGAAGACTGACTTGTGGACACAAGATTTAACTCTTGAACTAAGCTTGAGAGCGCAAGTGATATATTTCCTACGCTCAGGGTAGAAGTTGCTCAAGGTGTTATTTAAACATTAACCAAGTCAACCGATGACACAATACTATCATTCAATATTGAATCAGCCTTAATATAATCTCCAAGGATGAAATAACCGGACGACCCCTTAAAAACCATCAGAGCTGTAGATTCTGGCGGCCGGACAAACACAAACCACTCTTCTTAAATCCTTTTCCCCCAAACCAGAAGGCGCAGACTCAGGAGAACAAGTGGAGGGAGCCTGAAGACACAACAGGTATCACAAACCACTCCAGGCATAGAGAGGGAAAGATCAAACGCAAAACACGAAAATCCAGAACAGGAACACGTGGCCCAGGATCGAACTACCCAGAACAAGAACACAAGATGAACGGATGACCATAGGACCAAAGCTACAGCAAATGTCAGGTGGCCCAATCATTGACGAATCATATCCAACCAAAATTTGAATAAACGACATGCCGCACAAAAGCTAGGGATGACATAATGGGGAGAGACAAGCATCAATGAACCACCCAAATCTATAGAAGAAAAATAAATCCGGACGGGTGGAGGACCATACATTATAGATAACGTGGAAACCCAATTTTGAAAATAAAGTTTTTCCACAGAGATTCTAAAGACCAGGGATACAGAGTAAAGTTGGCCACCAAGAAATCATCAATAACATGCAAAATGAAGGGCACCCATCGCCTACAAATATCCAGTACAGGGCGATAAAGTCGATTTTATGAGGACTGCCACGACAACGGAAAGGTAAACCGACAAACACCTCGAGCGCCAACTGAAGGCCAAGAGACGCCACTGAGAGGCATAGAGGCAGAACAGTGAGACCATCAGTGACAGTCATCCTCAGCCTTTTATCGCGTTCGGAGGAAATTCGTGGAGACAGCATGGGGAGCTGAAGAAAATATATACCAATCCTGAAGGCGCATGGGGAACCAGGCCACTGATGCCCAGAAGATTAACTGCGAGGCGCTAGCAGGTCCAGATCAATTCACGTCAACCTGAACACTTCCTAGGGGCCACCCTCAGTGGCGGCTTTGAAAACGATGCCCCGGAAGAATCCATCACATAGCCCCCACAAACCTCCAACCAAACTAGAGAGAGAATAACAAATTAACTGTCCAGCCGAGAAAACAAGGCCGCGACGAGACTGACACTCACTAATGCGGCCGACGCAAGTCCCTGAAGCCAGGGCATGACCCACTGGGGTACACAGAGCGGGGAAAAACAGGCGGAGCAGAACCAGATGCAGAACGTGCGGGGGCAATGAATGAGGATCGCTGAGTGAATAAAATGAGCCATAGATGCTGCATAAGAGAGGCCAATCATAGGGAAAAATGTCCACAGAGCAGAGACGGGTCCAAGAGACACTGATTCACATTCTAACTAACCAGCAGCTACAACAACGAAGAAAACAAACAGAAGAACTGCCATAATAATAAAGCCAGCATCAAATTAAAGATAATCAAGATTTACACACAGCTCCCAAAGAACAAAACAGCAACAGAAAACAAATGTTAAAAGCCACGATAAATTCAGCCAGCATGAGAAACCTGTCCAAACTCGGACTGCCAGCCTTCACAACCACAGAAAGGATCCCACAACCCCTGAAAAAAAAAAAAAAAAAAAACAACCGGACGACGCAGAACTACGCAGCAGAAAAAGAATCAGAAGTGCCTCATGAAGGACCCGGAGACAAAACTACAATTCCCAGGGTCCTTAGGGGCGTGACGTCACCGAAGTAAACAGGAAGTGAGACGCAGCCATAGAAAACTACACGGGAAAAGTACTGCATGACGCTCACCGTGGATAATTGGGGTGACCACGGCAGACGAGAAGACCCGGACTACTCCTGATCGGGGGGCACGGACATCCCGAACATTGCGGAAAGCACACCCCCTGCAGATGCACACGACCGCGGCGAAACGAACGCGCTGTGCGCCGTCAGCCGCCCGCGGATCGGAGGAGAAATTAAGGAGAGCAGACGCGGCGAAACCAAAACCCCACATCACAAAGATGGGGATCATCCATCCCAAGGACGGGGGAACACAGCAAGACGCCGAAAGAGAAGGAGACCCGCGGGCTCGGAGACCGGCGAAGAATGAGCGCTGAAGGTAAGAAAGAATGAACAACTGCGCACCTGGGCTTAAATAGGACGCTGAGCAGGTGAGTTAATTAACTGAACCGCCCTAGGGTATTTACCTGAAAAACACTGCAGCGAGTATCTGCCCGAAATACGATAAATCGTCATTAAAGCACGATACAGACAGCTTCAAAGGTATAGACCTTTTTCACACTTCCGCATTTTTTGACCGGAAATACGTCACTGACGTGTAAAACAACTTCCTGTTACATTGCGGCACATATGAAGAATGGCAGAGTCGAAGAGTTGCAGTTTCTGTTGTGTTCCAGGCTGTTCGTCTTCCAACTAAAAACAGCCCTACTTTTCATTTCATTATTTTCCTGTGGATCCAAACCTGAAACCCAAATTGATAAAGGCGATCCGAAGAGAGGAAGGGCATAGTTTTAATGTAAACACAGGTAGCACCGTCTGCTGCCGGCACTTACTAACTTCGCTCCGGATTGTGGTGCGGCTGCGTCGTTCGTCGCCTGAAGGGTGGTGTCGTCCCGAGTATTTTCCCTTGGAAAAACTTTACTGCTCCTTTGAGAAGGGAGTCAGTATATGACAGAACCTCAAACGCCAGTCTATGCAGCTGTGCTGTGAAGATGGTGGCTAAGCTAACGCATAATGGATCACAACTACGAACTACGTGACACACCCACCTGCAGGTAAGGTTGTTCATAATGTGTTTGGTTAACGTTAGTCAACTATGTGAACCCTTATTGGATAAATGCATTTCTACCTGAACAAATTAATGTTTATAATAAAAGCTGTTCATGCTCTCACCTATTTTAATTACATGTATTTAATTAATTTTGAGGATTTTTTTTACATTTTGTCATTAACAAAAATAAATTAAACGTTTTTGTGATTAAATACTTAACATACTTTTCAAAACATGATTACTGTGTTGTGTTGAAAGGTAGCATAAATATGTTTAGACTGATTTTTAATTTCTTTATCTTTCCAGGTGCTCTGGATGAGGCTTTGATTACATCCATGACTTAGAAGCCAAGTTCCTTTGCTGGAGCCAGGAGACGATGTCATGGCGGACAAAGAGTTCCTCGTTCGAGACCTCCTTACTGACATTGGATGTAAACTCATCATTCCACCTTTTAAGCGTTCAGCTCCATCAGCAAGGAGGAAACAGAACAAACCCAGCCATTGCCCGCCTCAGAATTATAGTGGAAAGAGTGATCAGTAGGATAAAGTCCTTTCACATCAGGGACTCTCCTGTGCCGCTCACACTGATGGGCAGTGTGAATCAGATCTGGCTAAACTGCCGTGTTTTGGCAAATGATCATGGACTTTTTTGTTTTGAAGAGTGAATTAATGTTTGGTATGTAAATAATGTTTAATGTGCAAATAGTATGGAAAACTTTACTGTTCCCACATATTCTTAAAATCTAATTAAATATAATTGTTATATTCGTAATATTTTTCTGTTGAAATGTGACTTTGACTTCACAAAAAAATTAGATGAACAAATAAAACAAATTTGGTCAATTGTGCCTCATTTATTTTTTTGGTATGCGTAACATCAACTGATTAATCACAACTCAAATAACATCAAACATTTACAATAAAAAATAACATTACAGATCATCAACAGTAAGGCAGAAGGCTGAACTGATTGTTAAAGACAAGATAAGTGTAATTTAAGGTATACATTCATGCATTTGCCATAATATATATCCAAGTTCTCTTTCATTCCATCTCAGAAACCCCAAACACAGCCATGAGAGGTTGGGGCTACACCTGGCATAATCTGCTTCCAGATGCCATCATATATGGATCTGGCTGTGGTCCTACACAAGAGAAACAACACACAAAAGTTAGACATGAGTGCATAACTACATTTAAATGTAATTCATTATATCTGCTGTAACCATAATTTGGTTAGTCATAAGATTAGAAAAAACCACTTAACTTGCTGTCAACAAAGCAACAAAAAGTTAAATGAATCACCTGTATATGCCTTGTACAGTGTGGACCTCAGACCGTCCCTGCCAACTGTTTTGGGCTTTTGCAGGATGGATTCCCTTAGAAGTAAAAGGCAGAAAGCAATTACAGTCTGTATTCACTACTGGGGGTGTTTTTATAATAATTTACAGTTGTTATGGATACACGACCGTTCTTAAATCATAATGACAATTTGATCACAAACCCACCTGTGCTCTTGGTCTGTGCCATCTTTGCAAGCCACTCGTGCAGGCCATGGGGGGTGGAGCAGCCTGCAGACCCAGCTGTGAATAATGTGCGGTCTGGAACAGGATGTCAACTATCTGATTGCAAAATCCTTTACCAGCCGCACAACTGCAGAAGAAAGCTTTTAGGTTAGCACTTTCCAGTGATATATAGACACAATAAATTAAATAGGTTAAAATTAAGACATACTTATGTTGCTACATCAATGTAACATGAAACTATAACTGTCAGTAGGGTTGACCAGATTTGAGATAGTAAAAAAGAGGAGTGAAGTGAGTTTGTGAGATATTTCATCGACAGTAATTGGTGTGCAGAACTGCGTACATAAAAGCAAATATGATTGGATTTCATCTATGTTCAATGTTATTTTATTATATAGGTATCAAAAAAGAGGACATGTCCTGGAAAAGAGGACGTGTGGTCACCCTAGTTTCAGAAAAATAATACTAATAGTAAGTGAAGAAAGTGCCGCAACCGCAGCAGCAAAAAGAATGAACACTCATACGGGCAACTTAACATTTCTTATTTACAGCTTCACCAAATTTTTGGGTGTTATGTTAATCTCATGCCTTTTCACTTAAACATACACACAACATATTCACTGCGATGTGTTATACCTTATATTACAAATTAATAACGCCAGGATTTACAGTTGACGTAACAAAGAGTTACCGGTGTGATGCGGCTATGGCTAAAGCTAGCTGAAGCTTACCTTGGTAATGGTGGATAAACTCTTCGTGGACGAATTTATATCCCTTGTCCTATTTGTTTCCTTTAGTGGACGAATGCATCTTCACACTCTTCATCACATCGGCGCTGGTGAACTTCGGAACACAACTCAGGCTCTTTGAAAACACTCTAGGCTCTGCCATTCCTCCCCAGCGAAGCACAAACCGGAACTAGGTTTACACGTTGATGACGTATTTCCGGTTTTTGCAAAAAAGGTCTATTGCACACTTTTTTTTAACTTGTTTATTTTTCCTGCAGAAATCATGAGAACTTCTGTCATTATAACTGTATTACTCTTCTTTGTTTTGCTTTTTTTCTATTTCAGTTAAGCATGTAAAAGCCATCATGCAGATTTTCTTCAAGTGTTTTTTTTTAACTGACTGCTGTAGCTGATAGAAAACTATAAAAAAAAATATAAAATATATTTGCTTCTATCCATAAATTTAGCAACCTTTTATATCTTGGTTGAGAGGAAAAATGTTTTTACAGGATGGTCTCTGAAGAGTGTTTCTATTTGTGTGTGTGTGTGTGGGGGGGGGTTCTTTGTTCCACTGTGACCCCTTCAGGGGTGAAAGGCATTTGTCACCAAGTTCTCTACCACCAGAAGGTCTAAGGGGGAACGAGAGACTAGAGACATACTTTTCTGATAGAAGCACTTGAGTTAGGAGAGAAAGCAACAAAACATCAAACTTAAAGCACTGTGTAGCCCACATTTTTCAAAGTCAAACTTATTCATTAATTTATTTACTGGATTAATTTCCATCAGAAAAGTTTTAAATGTCCTAGAACACTCAAACACTTAAGTCAAGCAATGCGAAGACTGGAAACTAGTTTTGTCGGCTGGTTTTTCACTTCAACCACAGAAGACAGGAGAGGAGTTGCAGTCAAAGCCGAGTGAGTCGCTGAAGATGAGACGTGTCACTACTCAGGACATTAGCTGCTAACTTCTTAACGGCCATTTTGGGAGCTGTGGTGCAGGCTGAAATCGTTGTAGGCAGCCTTGATCCCAGAACAACGGTCAGGTTTTTTTGGTGGACCAGAAATCCTAAAAACAAGACAAGATTCAGATGGCGAGCCGAAGAACCCAGGAGAGCAGACAGAAATGCTTACACTGACACATCCACTTCAAATCGTCATACAAATTGGGGAAATCAGTGCACCTGCAATCGTTTATCTTATAAGGCCCTTGTTGGACTGTTTTTTGAGTGCGCACACCTTATTTACAAATTTCTGTTAGGTTGTTTCTTGTGGGCCCCCCCCCCCCCCGGTTTTGTAGCAAAACTATGTGAGTTTCAACTCAATCATTAATACTGTGCTACTACTTATTGCACTCAACAACTTGGCTTGGATTGACTTAGATTTTCTAATGCTAGCCCATAGTTTAATATGAGTATATATACATAATTATACTACTGCAATCCATCCTGAATGTTAAGTTGGTTACAACAGACATAATTCTATGAGTTTTCTATGAGTTAAAGAAAAAAAATATATTTTGATTTTGAATGAGCAGGGATCCACTGCATCCATGGCGCCTTTGCTCTGCCTTTGCTCTGCGTTCAGGTGCTGCAGCTTCTTATTGTGACACAGCCATCACTGTAAATGTCCAGATTTTTTCTAAGATAGACAACAAGAAAGTAAAAGTACATTTTATGGGCTATTTGAAAAATTGGGGTGTGATTTAAGTATAAATGATTAAGAACCGCTCAAAAAATGCTTGTTCCCCTCCTGGGGTAAATTCACAGCAGCATGGCTCATCTGTGATGGCATATTCAATGCCTCTAATGTTACTTCTCAGTCTCATCCCTTAGGAATTCTCCCTGTTTAGTCTGTATTGATTCCTCACTAAGCTTTAGGTATATTGATTCCTTATTTGGCTTCAGGAATAGATTACCAGTCTGATGTTGCTCATAATCTAAACATGGGCTTATTGATTTCAAGCTGGCTGCAGCCTGCAGAGCTCCGGAGGTGTCGCAGACGTTGTGCAGCATGCATTGGGTTACCAGCCTCTCAGCAGTTCAGCGGGGAAGTATGAAGGATGGATGTGCTGGCAGCACAAAGCCTCTCACCTCAGGAAATGCTTCATCATTGAGGCTGTAATAGATTCTCTCAGCTTTAGGGAAGGATTTATGTTAATTAAGGTCAGGGAGTTGGTTGCCTCCAGAGGGATGAGAAGGAGCAAGTAACTGAGCAGAATGTAATAGTAGACAAGTAATAATATTTAGCAAATAAGTGTGTTTTTGATGATGATATTTGGATGCACAATCATGCATCATATCCAGAAATATGTATTTGATGTTTTGGAGTGACTTTTTCCATTGTGCTGCTTTCACTGATGCACTCTTTTTCTTTCATGTAGGAGGTATGGAATGAAAATCTAGGAAACCCCCCATGAAAAGTAAATTCTTTGATCAAATGTTTGGACAGAACTTTCTCTGAGGCAAATGGAAACAGACTGAGCCCTTTGAGTAGATTTACGGCTCTGTCAGGCCAATGAAAAAGAAAATACATGAAGTCAGAGGTCCTGCAGTGCTGGCATAATGGCACTTATTTTGGATTTCTCTCAACTTTCTTACTTTAGAATAAAGCAAAATTCATACTAAATTATTTTCTGTTATTTGATAGATATATCAATTTTTTTGAATATTTGGATATTTGAACATAGCAATGAGTTAAGTAATGAGCACAAACAAAGTTTAGTGCCACTCACAGAAACGTTTCTTTGTGGTTCTTATCAATTTGATCTTGAAGTTCCTACATCCCCTCAGTCTGTTCCTCCTTCATTTTCTAAGAACTGTTTTTGGATCTTAAATGGTAACGATTTCCCACAGATTCTGTATAAAAGTTGCGCTGTGTAAAAATCCACAAGGTTCTACGGTTTAAAAGGCTTGATTGATCAAATAAATTGTTAGTATGATGAAGATATCCGGCTTTATGTGCAATTCTGATGGCTCGTTTTTGGAGTAAAAAGAGAGGATGTATCTATTGTTGTATTCTAATATATGTTTAGATTTATTTACGATTGAAATACTTTTTGAGACTTTAGTTTTTATATTATACAGTTTGTTGAGAGAGCCACAGAATCAGGCAGCCTTAACGTGAGTTTATCTTCTCAGGACAATGGTTGGTACAATCCTAGACTCTAAAGTACACACACAATTACAGAAGGAGTTTTTATTGTTATTTTACTCTACACATTACTTTAATGCATTAAATACATGTTTAATTGCTTGATCTAATAACTCTCTACTTTTAGTTATCTTTGTTTAAAGATTAATCAACAGTAATGAACCTTTTTACAATGACAACATCAAGTCCCCACCTGACTGGTCGCCTCCCACCTCTCTCCACAGAACTGGTGAGCAGCCTGTCCAAAGCAGGAGTTGATAAATGGGTCAAATTACTTCTTGACAGAATATGTTCTTTTCTCCAGGTGGTGAATATATAAAAAAACTCCAGAAAAGAGTAGATTTCTATGCTATTTTTGCACATGCGGAGAACAGTTAATTGCAAGTGAAAGGCTCAGTTTTAGACAAATGACTTTACTTTTTGATGCACATAACTCTGATCTTTGCCAAAAACTCAATCTTAAGCTGCATTCACACCGGATGCGATTCGCACGTCTAATACGCATCTGCTGCCTCTCTTTTGACACCCGTCAAAATTACTGCTCAATCCCTTGACGCCCCGGCAGCGGAGCAACCGCCACCAGTTTTTATTCATTGTCACAACATGGAAAACATGGATGATGTTGAGCAAGAAGCTCGGGTTTATATGTTTTGGGGGATTTCTACAGAGGAGCCAGCAAGCAGGTCATAAAGTCTGGGTTCACCAGATCCTTCAGAGTCTCTCCCGGTGCCCCTTATTCCTGCAGCCGGAGAACGTTACTTGCGTTTGTCTGTGGCCCAGTTTTAGCATTAACCCGAGACAGGCTCTGGTTGCAGCTCCTCACTGCTAAATCTTACCATTGGTCCTCTATGTCCTGACAGTGGGTTTCCGGCCTTATCAGTCTGCACCCTTGGACACTATTCTTCTCTGCGTCTGGAGGCTCCTTTGGCGGCTGACCGAGAGCGGCGTCTCTCCCTATTTGGGGTTTGGACGAACTCGGGACCTAGGGTTACACCCTCACAAGCCTTAAAACAAACCTAAAACCTTACATAGTGATGCATGAACGCTAGAGTTTGAACACAGAAGCCTTAAAACACACATCTTTACATAAACTTTTCATTAAGAGGTCGCCTGAACGTGTTTCCGTGCCCAATGTACATACACATAGCATACTTTTAAACAATAACTGAAAAATGGATTAACTTCTTTTGTTGAGTCTTTACAATGTTGTTCCCTCCACTGTTTACCGTATTTTCACAACCAAAGGGAGCACCAGGTTATAGGGTGCGGTCTCGGTTATGGGTATTTTTTCGGTATTTGACACATACAAAAGGCGCACCGGGTGTTAAGGCGCGGGCACGTTAACACATCATACCGGTAAAACATGCATGCTAGTGGTGAACCTTTCCTGCGATGACTTTTCCGATCCTCTGATCCTCTCCAGGGCCGACAGCGGATCTTCCTTCGGGGCTCACTTCCTCGTTCAGCAACACTCAGAGCCTCCAGAGTGGGTTAATAAAAGAACCAGTCCCTGTTTTTTGGAGGAAATACTTTTTTTTTTTTTAATTACTGTTCTCCCTAACTGAGTAACACAAATTGAATGTGCGCTCACACACTCACTTAGCTGACTGTCTACCCCCTCCTTTTGCGAACAGGGGAGCGGGCACACAGGAAGTCAGCACACACACTAATTGTGGGAAAAAACAGCGGGAGTAAGACTGAGTTGGCTCTCATGCCGTCTTCTTCTACTCCTCTGCCTAAGTCCCACAACTACACATTAGACGCACTGCCTCATAGGGCGCCCCCTACAGTTTGGAGAAAATGTATACCATGTTTCCGTTTTAGATGTTCTCTGAGTTCTAAATGTCAGCTGAGTCGCTGTAGAATGAGAACAGTTTGTCTGATCAAATCCTAAAACAATCAGACCCTTGTCTAAAGCATGACCGCACTTTTTAGCACATCAAAACTCACCATCAACATTTATCCATCCATTTTGCTGGAGCCTATCCCAGCTACTCTTTCCATAAATGTTTGTAAACTCGAAACTCAACCACAGCTCTTGTTCTTTACTCTGACAGCTCTTTTCAGGAGTCCACATGAATCAGCAACTCTCAGAAGAAAGCATAAGTCGGGGGGGGGGGGCTTTTTGCAACGGATTTCCAAAAGTTTCCTTCAAAAGAACACCTTCCTGTATCCATTCCCTTATCTTACTGCTTCACGAAGCAGATAGGCAACCTCAGTCATTTTTCATTCAGTCATGCATGACTGAATGAAAAATGACTGACAGCAGACTGACAAGTGGATTCAAAGCTAAAGCAAACATATCCGATGACAACATTCATATTTGGTGTCTATTTTAAACTTCTAGCAGCATAAGTGCAGATTTGAGAAACGTTTTCTCGATCAAGTGTTTAAATGAGGAAGTGAAGGTGGTTCAAACTGTGAGACGAAAAATCAAGAGTTGATGTGACATTTGATTTCAGTTTTAATCAGAATATAATACACCATGATTATGGAATGAATGTCAAAAGGCTTCTAGATTATCAAGTGTTTGCAGATATTCATTTTCTGATTTTCTTCTATGCAAACATTATATTTCATTTTCGTTTTCACTTCTTTAGCAGAAATTAACATTACAAATGATCATTTTAATTAACAGTTTCTTGTCTTTAAGAACAAAAATAAACACTACTTGTGTATTTATTTCATTCATGCTAATAAAAGAAAACACTCCATTAAGTTAATTAGTGGAAAACTTCACTAACAAACAGAATTGCATGTGTTTGTCAGTCATTAATAATCACTCATCACTGAATACCTGCTAAGGCTCTAGTGTCTCTTTGGATAAACATCATTAAAGTCTTTTAAAAGGTTTTAATGTTGTTTTCTTTAGTAATTAAAATTTAAAAAATCCCTAAATAAATATGGAACAGGACTGAAAACTTAATTTATGCCAATCCAGGAAATCAATGTGCACAGCAGCTCGTGACTTCAATGAATAATTCATCTATCTTAGCTAGTGTCCTCAGATTTATTACACCGATGCAGACCCCCAATGCTGCACTGCAGTTATCTGTACCCAGGGAAGACCACCCATTGTAAAGTAGGGTTGATGATTAGTGTTGTTAGTAATGTCAGTAAACTTTGTTTCTGACCTTCAGCATAGCCCCAACAGAGTTCGACTCCTCCTAAGAACAGAGCTCAACTCTTTTAGCCTTTTTTCAATCTTCTGCTGTCATTTTTAACTGCATCATCATAATCAGTCAAACCTTCAGGAAATCTCTTTTAACCAAAACATAAAATAACAATGTTTTTGACTGTCGAAGGTCCACTATTTTTTTTTAAGTGCAGGACCCATTGTGGAACTCAGAAGCTTTTTTTCTTTTTCTTTTGTTTTCAACTAACCCCGGACTTTAAGCCTTTTATTGGAAAAATGCCCCTGATCCAGTTAATCAGCATAAGCAAGTAGCCTGCAGGATGTCAGCCCTTAAGGCCTGGAGATTGACACTCCTATACCGTGATCTAGGAAGTGGGAAAGACCCAATCCAAGAAAAGAGATAGATGTCAGGAAGTAGGAGGCCTACTCTATGCCAACCGTCCCAACCACAACTCAGAGGTGAATTTCTGCCGCTCTGCAGAAACTATGTCCAAGAAACAACACAGGTTTTATGATTTGACTAATAACTGCATAATCATAATTTAAAGACCACTGGAAACACTTTTAAAATAGATGAAAAAGTGATCAGAGTGAGAAGTCAAGGAAACTCCACGCACTTTGCTCCTCCTCACAGTCCCTACACTCTCCCACTCCTGTCTACGCTATTTATAGACCACAACAGCAGTACCATCCAAATCCTGTGTCAGAGACTGGACGTTTATCCTGACATGTGCAGAATTGTCTTCTTTATCTTCCTACATAAACCCATATTATGAGAAGTAAGAGCAATGTGCTGTCTGACCAAAGTCCAGTAAAGGGTTCAATGGGTTTCATGAGAATTGACATGATGAGCTACCTGTTCCACACTTAGTTCTGTTCAAAAGGGCAGGTCCTTTTTTTCTTTTGGTTAAGGTCAAAATGACACTTTCACAGTTAGAAAAAGGACAGGGAAAGAAGGCAAAGAGCACAGGTGTACTGTATAGGAAGACATACAGTAGATTTTCCATGGATACCATGACTGCACAGACAGCTAGATAGCTCCTCTATGTTCAATAATGTAGGTTAACCCTTGTGCTATCTTAAATGACCCGACCCTTCCATTGATGTGTTCTCCCACCCATGACAAAGGTGGATAAAGGTGGAAAGATTTCATGTAATCCATGGACACCAGTGAAGATCACAAATCATTGAAGAAAAAAGGTTCAGAGCTCTGTCTAGTGGGTCTAGATGACCCAACTCCCAACGTTAAAGTGCCTAGGATAGCACAAGGGTTACAAATGTTATGATGTCATGGTTAAATTAGACGGTCAAATTATTGAATAACATCTGTCCGGCACCTCTTACACCCCACTCTCTTCTTCTTACTTTTCTTCTCGCTCCGATCCAACAAGAGATGTATACAAACATAATTAATATAAATAAAGTTTAGCCTCAAATACAAAACAGGTTCATGCAACTATTCGCCTTGTGTGTCAGAAGATTCACAACCCCCTATTGTAACAAAATCTATCCAACACAGCTCCGGTTTACCCAACTGCTGTATGTGTGAACTGTGTTAAAAAAGCGATAAGAATAATGTGATTTAAAATAAAAACACATCTTAATGTTAAGTCATATTTTGTACATGTTTTTGAAACGTTGTATTTGTTTTTTTTTACTAAACAACATTTTTTCAACACCCAAAGTTTGACATAAGATTTATTACTTTTGTCTCCCAGCTTTATGTGGCTTGATATTGATTCCATCCTCTGGGAAATCATAAGGGATGACCACCTTATCATTATTTAATTAACAGTTGTAAAATTAAACATATAAATATCTCAATATTAAAATCAACCTCAAAAGTGACTCTGACAAAACAAATTGCTCCTACTGTAGTTAAAAAAAACCTTTCCTCCCCAGTTTTTGAGTGCATGCAAGGTTTTACTTTCAGAACAAAGACTTTACAGTTAACACGTCTGCACAAGATTTATTCATAAGAATTAGATTGCAAGGTTTCAAACTATTTTCTTAAAGAAATCAAAAATGATTAAAACTAGGGAGGAGTTGATAACCTAAAGTACTGCTGGTTTTTGGGTTTTCCGGGTCTATTGAGAGTCGTAAAGAGGAGCAACTGCATCTTAAGGGAGTGCAGGAACGTACCATTGTTGTGCATGTGGGTAAGTGTATTGTGAAGTATTCGTAAAGATAATGTAAGTTTCACACACTTATGACGTGCAGGTGATGCTGACATACAATGGCCTTATGCTGCGCTCTAGTCATTAGCAAGGGGAGCCCACTGGGTCCTAACTGACAGTGCTGCACACACGGGGTGTGCATGTGATGTTAGTGCCTGTTAGATGCCCATCAGTTGTGCACACAAACTACACTCTGATTGTCTAATTTGTGCAAGGACGTGCACTGATCACATGAACAGGGTTAACAGGTCTCTTGCGCTGTGCACAGGTTTCGGGGGGCGGGGGGAATGAAAAATCCACCTGATACACCTGCGTCTCACACAAAGCGTAAGCAGGAGTAAGTGTTTGCTATGACCTGTCGCCCATAGCATGCCTGTAGAAAAAATGAGCATGAACATTTTTGCTCTATGTGCTTACCAAGTGGTCTCCAATTCTAAAATATCCTGTGGCCCACCGTACCTCATTTTTCACCCACGGACAGTCTGTATCTACCTTTAAGGGCAGCTGTGACCAAGGCATAAGACCAGTCTTTGGGGCTGAGATCCTGCCTCCTTCAGCTGCCCGTGTCTCTTTTCGGAGGGACCTGTCGAGGTCTTTAAGTTCTGGCAAAGTGTGCTTCACAGGCAGACCACACTGATGGTGTTGCCACTCCTAATACTGGAGGAATTTCTGGCATGTTTTTTTCTGTTTTCTCAGCTTAATGATGGCTCCTTTCACCTGCATGGAGAGCTCCTTTGACTGCATGTTGTCTGTTCACAGCAAAATCTTCAAAATGCAGCACGAGTCCTCTACTCAACTCCAGGCCTTTTATCTGCTTCACTCATAATGACATAACAAGGGAATTGCCCACACCTGCCCATGCAATAGCATGGAAGTCAATTGTCCAATTACTTAGGAGCCCATGAAATGAAGGGATTGTGTTTAAAAATGCTTTAGTTTTTCACATTTTTATGCAATCTTTTTGTCCAACCCATGGAATAAAAGCTGAAAGTCTGCACTTCAATGGCATCTGAGTTGTTTTATTTAAAATTCACTGTGGTAATGTACAGAAACTAAATTAGAAAGAATGTCTCTGTCCAAATGTTTATGGTCCTGACTGTACATGACAAGTCAGTTCCAACAGAGATGAACAAGGAGAAATGTTCAGATGATGATGATGATGATGATGATGATGATGATGATGATGATGATGATGATAGAGAGCCACAGAGAGGTACAGGTACAGAGGAGAGGGCTGGGGCAAGGCATTTCTTAGTGTTCTGAATTGCCTTCACAACAGAAATTTGGGGAATCATTGAGGCGATACATGGTTGAAAATGGCTCACAAAAATGTTCTGCTGGGTCATTTCCAATCAGATAAGAAGTAATGAGATTTATGCATTTAAACAAAGGTGTTGTGTGGATGTTTAGATAGGCTTAGGAGGGGTGGATGGGATGTTTTATTACATGCATTTATGTCTGTGTTTGTGGTTGGTGGCATTTTTTTAATGTGGCCGCATACCCCTATGAAATTAGGTAGTTACGCCCCTGCTCATGCATATGAAATTATAATAAAACCATTTTTCTCAGGTTCTGAAGCTTTGTTTTGGTTTAGTGTAACCAATGTTCCCAGGACAGACAGCTGTCCATAAATAGGACAAACGTCAGTCATCTTATGAGAAACAAGTTGTTATAATGCACTAATGAGGGAAATTGTATACTTTTTGTTCAATGTTTATTAAAAAGATTTACTTCCGTAAAATAAGGCAGCTGCTGTTAATAATAAGTTTCCATAAACATGAGATGTTTTCACACAAAAAAACAAAAAACATGTATGCAACCAGACATCAAATGCATTTCATGACACACAAAAGTCCGTCTGCAAAGAAAGCTTGATGCCAGCTTTTTCTATAATGATTCTGCAAACATCTGTTGTTGTTCATCAGGGGCTTTATTTGCTTAATTTTAACAGCTGATAAGGACCATGAATCATCTAATGTTTATGCTAATTGGTGTTGTGTAGGTTTGAACATGTTTTATCTTGCCCTTCTTTGACTTCAAACCAAAGGCAGCCTTTGGGAAATGGTTCAATCTGAGCTTTGAATCAGCCAGGAGTCTCCATGGACCACGGTGTCTGCAGATTACACTGTGATTTGTAGTGAACAAGTGCC
>CM074503.1:1456049-1571287 GCA_037389245.1 Oryzias sinensis | reverse complement strand
AGCACTGAAGAGATGAACCCAAACCTTGTCATCAAAGATGCAATAAATCAAGCCTCCACCTTTATTTCAGCTTCCGAAAAAACTGCCCCAACACCTCATCATCACAACAGCTCTGAGGAAGACCCTGAGCAGTCGCTTTTCCATTTCAGTGACAGAGATTATTATTTGCAGCTTTTGCTGCCCTGTCCGACACATAAGGGCTACGAGGACCGGATGAAGAAGGAGCTGAAGACAGTGACCGTGTTCAAGCCCCAAAGGCAGGATGGAGGGAAACACACTGAGGTGGGGAATGGAGAGAGGAGACGCTACGACTCACACATGGCAGCCCCATTGCAGTTACCCTCAGGGTTCAAGGCTATATGAGTGTGTCTTGTTTGAGGGTAGAGAGGGGTGTGTTTATCTATCTCTGTTGTGGTGGAAGTAACATGGAAAAACTCTGTTGCTAGATGGGGGGGGGAGGGGTGAATTAAATAGAAATGAGGCTCATTAAGCATATTGTGAAAGGTGGGAGTTGACACATGGGCACTGCTTCAAGTTTGAGTAATTTTTTCTATTTTAAACATAAAACACTTTACTCCGTTCACCTTTATATTCTACTAAACTGAATTTTAGTTAGTTTTAAACAAGTAAGAATGACGATGATGACGATGATGATATTGCTTTTTAAAAATAACATTAAATAGTTTAAACAAATTGAAAGCATGTCTTGCATGTGGCTTCAAAGCAAGAGGTCTCTTTCTGACTTTCAACAGCACTCAGCTTTTCAAAAAAGATTTGATTTTGGCTTTCAAATTTATAAAACTGTTAATGACAATTCTTGGCTTTCTCAAAAAAAAAATTAAATAAAGGAAATTTCAAGTGTGCAAAAATTGTCATGTTACACAAGAAAAGTTTTGTTTGTATTAGTTTATACAATTTCTTGAAATCAATGAAAATGTACTTTTATGTATTAAGCTATTTATTAACATTACATTTGTTGAAATAAAAATAAGTTTACATTAAATAAATTAGTATGCTTAAAGTTCAACTCCAATCAACTTGATTTACTTTGATAGCATTTCCAGTGGTCATTTAATTATAAATATGCAGTTTTTAGCCAAAATCAAAAACCTGTGTCATTTTCTATGACATAGTTTCTGCAGGCCGGCAGGAGTACATTGGAAATTTGACTCTGAGTAAGCCGGCCCCATTTTCCATTATCCCTTTTTTTTAACTCTCTCACAACCCCAACATAACATTACTGGGGTCCCTTGGCAACGGCTGCCGTGTCCCCTGGGTGCCGGTCTCCTGGGCCCGGTGGTGCTCTCTCCGCTCGGGGGGGTGGGGGGGGGGGGTTTGTCACATTACACCTGTTCCTGGGCTGTGTGTTTCCCTGGGGGTGGGTTCTGTGTCCATGGGGGTGGGTTCTGGTTCTTGCCCCTGGGCGCTGGGCCCCGCCAAACTTCCAACAGTGGCCGAGCCTGGTCGGGCCATGCTTACTACACCCCTTGTGGGCCCCCCTTTTTCCCCGGGGCGCTCCCCTCTGGGGTGGGGGTGGCTGGCCCCTGCCTTGCTCCTCCCTGGGCCCACCGTGGGCCGGGTGGGTGGCTGCCTGGAGTCTGGAGTGTGGAGTCGGTCTCCCTTGGGGGGTCCTGGCTCGTACCTGGGGTTGGGGCGGGGGGATGCCCGGAACTCCTGGGTGGTGATGGGGTGCTCGTCTGGGGCTGTGGGTGCCCTTCTCGGGTGGGGCCCTGCATTGGGCTCTTCCGGCGCGGCGGGGGGGGGCTGCTCTCTTGATTGGCCTGGGGTGCCGCTCTCTTTTCCCTGTGCTTCCCTGCTCTCTGGCTCTGGGGGCCTCGCAGCGGTCCTGCTGGTCCTGGCCTGGGTGGCGGATTTGGTCGCCTGGGGGGTGGTTGTCCCCTGCCTGCTGCCGTGTGGCGTTGGGGGGTTACGGCTGCCGCTGCTGCTGCGGCTGGGGTCTGGGTGTGGGGGTGGCTGGGCACTCCTCCTCCTTCTTATCACATTCCACCATCCATTTTAGAAGAACATACACTCACATGAGAACAGGTGTTAGCTCACCTTTGCACTAATAGTTTGCATGATTGAATGAATGAAAGATTTCACACTAGTTGGTTTAAAGGCATAGGTATGTGTGTGTGAACACTATCTGTTTTGTGTACATGTTGACATGTGGACATCTTTGCAGCCAGCAGGTGTGTTGATAACATTTGAGTGTGTGTGTGGACAGGCCCCGCCCTTTTTGTACTACATTTGAACCTTACTGTAATGATAAACAACCAGTAAACTTGATGCTTTTTTGCTGCTTCATGGTCTTATCCCAACCCCTACTATTATCACCCTCCTACCCGCCCCCCTCTTTTTAACATCCCTCTCTCTTCTTCCCTTCTTTCCTTTTCAATCCGGTCCAACACCAAAGATTTTCAAACATGATTGAAATTAATAAAGTTTGGCCTCAATTACAAAAGGGGTTTACCTTTGGTTTGTCTGAAGATTAATAACCCTTCTTGTTAAAGTAAAATATGTCCAACACAAGAGGCCCTCAGCTCTCATCTGTCTGCCCAGCTGTTGGACAGGACAAGTTTAAAAAAAAAAAAAAATTAGAATTGCCTTTGCAACAACATTGAAAAAGAATTTAAAAAAATAAATGACAATTTAATTTAAAGAATCTATTTGTTTTTTTGTGATGTTACATAAAATTGCATGTTAATAAACTGAATGGTAAAACAACTACCAGGGTAAAATGTCAAATAATTTAGTTAAAAATTATTACTGAAAACTAAGGCAACTTTTATTGCATCTTTTAGAAAAAACATTTCGGAGGGACTGTAAACCAATACAGACTAAAGTGTTTGTCCTTTTTCAATTTTTGGATGCTGGTGTGCCGTGGGATTTTTGTCAAGGATAAAGTGTCCCTTGGCTCAACAAAGGTTGAAAAACACTGGTATAAAACATGATACAAATGCCTATATGGGGTTAAATCAGGTGTATGTTGATCCAAATGGCTGCTGCTGCTCACCAGTAAACCTTTGACTAATCTTTGGGGTGTTCCAAATTTCCTGGCTTGTTAACCTTTGACTTGGTTTTCTGCATTGCTTTGGGCTGGACATAGTGCATTGCAATTTGGATTGGAACCCCTCCGGGTTATTCTGTCCTGCTCTCATGAATTTGTTACAGGTTAAGTTTAATTTATGGCGAAGGAACTCTTCTGCCTCTGTGACTACTACACTTGACCTCAATCAATGGAGTAGCATCTTCACCTGGAAGTAACTGTTCTGCCTCTGGAGTTGTGCCCCATCTCCCACTCAGAAACACAGCCTGGGGTGCCAACCGCATCGCATTAGGCTCCCTGGCAAGGTCAGCTAACATTACTGTCAAGCAGGCCAACGCCACTGTCAGCTTCTGTACTCTCAACATCTATTCACTCCCCGCCAAAGATCTTCTTTCCAGAATTTCCTTCAGGATCACAAGTTTGATCTCCTATGCTTAACTCAAGCATGACAGCAGGTCAATGACTTTTCTCACCTTAATAATATTGTATTGCAATGATCAACGACGAATGTTGTGAAGTCGTTGAGCCCGTCTCATGCTGATCCTCGCAGAACCCACTCTCACCATTGACACCACAGTTTATGGCCCCTCCCAATTCTTTTTAGGATCATTTATTTATTTACTTACAATTCATTTACTTATTTATTTACTCGGGAACACATTTTAACTTTAGTTTTCTTTATATGTGTCCTCCATCAAGAGAAAAAATACTACAAGAGCATGTTACAAACACCAAAAACACAGTTTTCATTGGGGTGGGTCTTTCAACACTATATTTTTATGTACCAGCCTCCAAATTCTGCTGAAATGTCAAACTTTATCCGTAAATCAAACAGTTAACTTGTCAGTTTGACCCCCTCTCTTTATACAGCCTTGGCCAAATCCAGCCTCCCTCATCTCCTCCCTTTGATTTGATCCATCATTCATTCCCCACTCACCCCTGATTCAGTTCCCTCCCCCTTCAAAACAGCAGCTGTCTCTCCCACACTGAAAAAGCCCTGTTCATATTCCACTGACCTACATCTTCTTCCCAAAATTCTGGAAGATTTATTTCAAAGAGACACATCTAGAAATTAACCCCACCAGTGGGATGTCCATTTTTGTACATGGGAAGACATACAATAATACTAAAAGGCAAAATATAATATATAATGTATATCAATTAGAGCAAATAACAGCGTACTTGATGGCTTTATTTTATTTTGTTATCAGAGGGGTACACAAGAACAAAGTTTTTCTCTATTCTGCTATTCCGATGTTTTTCTTTCCTTTTTGATGCCTTAAACTCCAACTAAAATCTGTCACTTGTCAAAGTTTATTTCTAAAGTTCATATAGGGCTTGTCATTATCACTCTGCACCCTTCAACCTTCCAAGAGGTGATGTTTGATGTCCTCTAACAACATGATTACAACACACAAGCTTCTGAAAAACCATAAAAAGGGTCATCACCTCACAAATGTATAAATAATCAAACATCTTTTTTACCACTAAATTGTGTTGGTTGGCCTCGTTATCCTCTGATCAGTCCTACATTTGTGTCCTCTGCAGTCTGCTGAACTGTTGTTGTCAGACACTGTAATTGCCTCATCTGCTTCATGAAGAGGGGCCTACTTGTGTGTGCTGAAAGCATGTTATTAACCACCACACCCCCTGATTTCAATTTAGTTTTACCCAGTTCTCTCTCTGCTGTTCATGCTGCAAAAAGGTCAGTATCTAAGTTGTTGATTATGCACTGATTACTAGCAGAAGGTTGTGCTGGCACATCTGAACGGTTCCATGTTCATCTCTTGTATTTAGCAGGACTGATGTCAACAGTATCTGATTTGGCACAAAACATAAAGTGAAACCACTAAATCTTTTTTCTCACCTACATTAGGGAAGCTTGATATTCTGCCAAACAGAAGCAGAAAAACATCCATCATGGTCATAACTATCTTGATAAACATACTAGGAAGCAAAACCTAACTCAGGTTTCAAGACATTACTCAGATAAGCCGAACAGAACATAAACTAAATAGAATGAAATGACATTATTTACAAGGTTTTTACTCATCTCATGATTACTTGCCTGTTCTTCTGCAGGTAAACAGAATAAGGCGTTCTGCTGTTAACGCTGGTTACAATAAAGACAGAGGTGAAAGTTTTGGCCATACTCTTCCTCGCTCTTCATCTGACGAGGAGAGTTTATTTTGCATGCAGTGCTGATGCACATTGCAGCAGTTCTTTGTTTACTTCTGTCACAGAAACACTCATTTTCAGTTCTTGGCCAGCTTGTGCTACCTCCCCTTTCCACTGTATTCTTGTGTGTCTGTAATGAACAATGTGAACATTCTGAAATAGGGAATTCTTTTTTATTTTTTGAAAAGAGGAATCAGTAGAAACACATTTCATGCAGGAAATGATGACAGACAACACAAAAGAAACGTAGGTCATTTCTTAGAGACCTTTTTTAGCCAAGAAAGAATGAACCACATCATGAAGTTCTTTGAAACGCATTATGTTAAATTCAACACTCATGTGTCCAAAATAAGACATATTCTTGTTCCTCCAAAATATGCACATATTTTTTCAGGATACTGCCTTTTCTGGAATATTCAGTATGGTATTCAGCTTTAATGAAACATGGACAAATGGACACATCCATATTCTAGTAGCACTAATGCAACCTAGTCATGCACCATGGACTGTAAAAATTAAATGTGTTTTTATTTATTTTTTGTCTCAAAGTTTCACTTATGAGTAAATACACACGGTGATTAAAAACGAGTGTTTTGACTATCGTAGAAAAAGAAAACTAAATAAATATGCACCAATCTGCCCATTGATATTAGTTTGATATCCTGAAATGCTGCACAGATTGCAACAATTCGCACAATTTCCCCACTGATGATACAAGTGCATCACAAACACCGTTTCCTTTACAAAGACACAGAATCCTACTTCCTTTTAAAACAGCTCATCCTTTTTTGTTTTTCATCAGAAACTGAGATGAAAATGTCTGGTTACTTGAGTGAGAAAGAAGAGAATCACTATGGAGCATATTAAATAAATCCTATTTAGTTATAATCCTTGTTTAAGTATTACATGTTAGTACTTTATTTTTTCTTTGAATTAATTTTATTTGAGTTTCTTTTAAAGACCCACTCCAACGAAAATTGTGTTTTTGGTGTTGTTACATGATTTTGTGGCTTTTTTTCATGATGGACAACATATGTAACCCTTGTTCTATTCTAGGCACTTTAACATTGGGAGTGGGGTCATCTAGACCCACTAGACAGAGCTCTGAACCTTTTTTCTTCAATGATGATCTTCACTGGTGTCCATGGATTACATGAAATCTTTCCACCTTTATCCACCTTTGTCATGGTAGGGAGAACACGTCAATGTAAGGGGGGGGGGGGGTCATCTAAGATAGCACAAGGATTGAAGAAAATTAGGTAACGCTTTCTTTTACAGTAAAGTACTAACAGTGTACTTAAGTGGTATTTACATGGTACTTATTGTGTACCTACTGGGTACTTTCAGGGAACTTACATGGTACTTTCTATGGGACTTTACTGGGTACTTACATGGTACTTTTTTGTATCTACTCTGTACTTACATGGTACTTACCGTGTATTTATGTGGTACTATTTGGTTCATACCTATGTGGTTCATACTAGATATTTATAATATTCTTACTGGGTATTTACATGTTGTGCAAAGGTGTCTTTTATGGTACTTACCACATGTGAGAACAAGGTAAGTACAAATAAAGAACCTTGACCTTTAGGTCTGCACTCGCATGTTTCATAGTATTTACCATGAATTTACCACAGAAACTACCCCTTAAATACACTGAAACTGGTCTGTAAAAGAAAGTCAGCCCTATTTCCACTCAACTACATGGTACTTTCAGTAGTAAATGCTAGGTATCTTCACGTATTACCCTCCCATATATACACACTTGGTCTTCTGACCTTACCAAATGAGACCATGCTAAATTGTTAGTAAGGGTGAAATAACTGCATTGTAAAAACATATTCTGGCCTGATTATTCCTTGTAACATGAGGCAAATGTAAAGAGAAACAAGACAGCAGTGAAAACAACAATCTTTAATGATACACTTCTGCAGGATACAAAATGTCATCACAATGAGGAGTAGCCGCTCCACTTCTCCTCTGTATGCGGACTCATTGCCATCCTGGATGAGTCCAATGACTGTGGTGTAAAGGGAGAAGAGCAGTGGGGAGAGAACACACCCCTGGGGGGCACCAGTGTTGAGAAACCAGGGGCTGGATGTAATGTTTCCCAGTTTCACCTGCTGCCTCCTGTCAGTCAGGAAATTATGATCCACTGACAGCATAAAATTAAGATCAGCGCTCTGCGGCTTCAGGTAACTGGGCGTGCACATCTCCAGCGACCTCACCTGGAGCACCAACACCTCCTGCCTGGTCAAGAAGGCACACCAGCGCCTTTATTTCCTGAGGAGGCTAAAGCGAGCAGGGATGGGGATCCCAGTCCTGACCTCCTTCTACAGGTGTGTGGTGGAGAGCGTCATGACATCCTGCATCACGGTGTGGCACGGCAGCTGCTCTGCGGCAGAGAGGAAAGCTCTGTAACGAGTGACCAAAGCTGCACAGAGGACTGTGGGCTGCAGCCTGCCGTCCACCACTGACATCTATACGACCAGATGCAGGAAACGGGCCTCCCACATCCTGAAAGACCCCACTCACCCCTCACACCCTCTGTTCTCCCTGCTCCCCTCAGGCAGGAGGCTGAGGAGCATAAAGAGCAGGACCACCAGACTGAGGAACAGTTTCTTTCCTGAAGCAGTCAGACTGCTGAACTCCGGTTGATCACTGCACCCCCCCCCCCCCCATGGACAACAAGCTAATTCCCAAGTGCAATATATCACAGGGCTGTGCAATAATTAACATAATATACTGTGCAATTTGAAAAATACTTCTGTGCACACTGATCAGGAAGACTGATATCTGGACTGATATCTCACTGACATTATTATTGATATATATTATTTATGTCTGAATGTAAACGGCTGGCCCGGGACCAGAGAGCCGAATTTCGTTTTATCATGATAAAATGACAATAAAGTTTTCCTGATTCCTGATTCCTGATTCCTGAATTAGCAAGGCCCCAGAGTCACATGGAGAAGATGACTATGAGCAACAAGTTTGTTTTGGACCTGTATGCTTCCTCTGATGATGACATCAGGTTTTAAAAAAGATAAACTATACATTTGTGTTTTATTATATAGAAACACAGGTGATTGATTCACATTCACACAGTATGCTGACTGTTAAGAAAATCTGAACAGAAACCAGTCTTGGAACTGCTATATGTAAATACTGTGTATTTTACATAGATGTTGAGGTTTTCATGACATCATTTATTTATTTATTTATTTTTAAACTTGTCCTGTCCAACAGCCTAGCAAACAGATGGGACACAAAATAATTTTCTTGATAAGATATAGGTTTAAAAGTCTCATGCTCAGTTGCTGTCAGCTGTTCGAGTCTAGACACGTTTGTTTACATTACTGTGGCTGACATGTCATGTCTGCAATAATATAACACAGGTTTGCAAGTTATGTCCACCTTATGTCCTTCTGTAGGCAGATTCATTTATAGTGAGCTCCAGGACACATCTAGTACTCTAAAGAGTCAGCAGTTTTCATTTAAACAACAGTGTTCCACTGTAAAGTCTTCAAACTGGAAATGACTTACATCGAACATGAAAGTAACGTGTGTTTATAACCCATTTTCTTAGTTTCCAAGTAAAAGCATGCTTTCTTCCGTAACACACAGTAGGTGCTACAGTGCTAAGAGCAAGATGTGATTTCAGCCTTAATAAGATTCCCTACAGCTTCATTGAGCTTTGCTAAATTTATTAGCCTGGCAGTTACATCACATAGAGACACTTAGTAACACGAAGATTTTCCTTGTGCAGAAAGGCTTAACCAGCACTGTATGACTCCATCTTGAGCTTTTGAGAGTAGTCCCACAGATTCCACAACAACAAAGGGATGTAGACTTTCATGTGATCCACAGTTCAGTAATCTATACCCACAGTTTAAGAATAATCCACATGCAACCAGATCCACACATGCAACTATTGCACTCTTAATACCCGGGTGTTTAAAACTATGATTCCAGGCTTTAGTATTTCATCAGAATAGACACTGATTATTTCTTCAGGAACAAATCTTCAGTAATATTTTCCATTTTTTAATAGTAGTTTTTCCTAAAAATTTCAAGAGTCCATCTTCAAGTGGAGTTCAAATTGCAGACAATGTAACATCTACTTTACTTCTTTACAACACAGTTTTGAAAGACATCCTTTTTTTTCCTAACTTGTTCTGTCCAACAGCTTAGCAAACAGATTAGAGCTGAAGGCTTTTTGTGTTGGACAGGTTTTACTATCACAAAAAGAGGTTATATAGCTTTGAGAAACTAGAGTGTAGATTTGTATAAACCCCTTTTTGTCATATTATTTTTTATTTATTTGTTACATTTAGTGTTTGTGGGGAGGGAGAGGGGAAGAATGTGAGGGGAGGGTGGAAGAGAGTAATAGGTAGAGGTGAGAAGGTGGGGTATACAAGCACTGATTTGAATAAGTTATTATTTTAAGCTGTAACAATTATACCAGATCTGCTGGAAAGACAAATGTTACATCAAAGGTGAAAATCTGACACTAAGATGAGCGAAAAATATCTGTCCATCAATACACTGTGGGTAAGGAGGAGGGATGAAGCAGACAGGGAGCAGTGTGGCAGTGTGCACGTGGGGGTGGAGATACATGCACGCTGCCAGAGTGAACCGTGTGTTCATAAGGGGAGCCAGATCCTACCCAGCCAGACCAGGAGAGGGGAGGAGAGCCCCCCAGGCCAGGAAGCCCCCCCAGCATCCGGACCCAGGCAGCCCGGGAGGGGGGGAGGAGGGGACCGCCCACCCCACCAGCTAGGCACAGAGAGGGCCCCCCTACAGGGGCCACCCAATGCCCAGAGGCATAAGCGAACCCAGTGTCCGGCCCCCAGGCCACAAGACAGGAGCGCTTAGCATTACCAGGCGGCAGCCATGGGGGCCACCGGGCACCGGACACCGAGACAAGGGCCAAGGATGAAGCCAGGGCCCCCAGAACCCATGAGCCGTCCACCACCTGACCGGCGCCCAATTTAAAACACATCCCATTTTAAAAGGGAGTGGGTGCGGGCACTTAAAAATCTTAGATTTTCTCCAAAATGTACGGTGCGCCCTATTGTGCGGTGCACCTGATGTGTTGTTGCGTGACAGCAGGACAGCACGAGGAACATAGGAATAGAGCAGCAGCGAAAGAATTCATCATCAGTAAATCATAGGTACGGAAGTGGAGGAAGGAACAAGATGACCTGCAACAAGTAAAGAAGACTACACAGAGTTTCTGAGGAAACAAAGCAAGATGGCCACAGTTGGAGAACAAACTCAAATATGGTGGGTTGTTGAACAGTCACTATTCGAATGAAGGCAACAGCGCTAGCTAGCAACATGAACATCAGTGAACTTAGAGGTTGTATGGTGAATGCACCACAGGGAATGACAAGTCATCCTTCACTGTAGTTCTCGCATGTCAGGCTAATGGCCAGAAACTTCCACCAATGGTTATTTTCAAGAGAAACACCTTGCCAAAAGAAAACTTTCCAGCCATCGTCGTCATCAAAGCTAACCCGAAGGGATGGATGGATGAAGAAAAGATGAGTTAGTGGCTCCGAGAAATTTACATCATGAGCTGGGTGGCTTTTGTCAAACAGCTATTGATCTATGACTCCATGCGCGACCATATCACTGATGGTGTCAAATATTCAGTGAGACAGACTAATTCGCTGCTTGCTGTCATTCCAGGCAGATTGACTAAAGAACTGCAGCTGCTAGATATTGTTGTCAACAGGGCGTTCAAAGCCAGGCTGTGAACTGCGTGGGAGCAGTGGATGACGGAAGGCGAACACACGTTCAGCATGATGGGAAGACAGCGCCAGGCGACATAGGCCACAGTCTGCCAATGGATCATAGATGTCTGGACTGACATATCAGTCGCAACTGTAGTCCAAAAGCAGGAATTGTCACTAAACCGCCGTACAACAACAGCAACACTGACCTGGATAATGACGACTTTGACAAGATTAACCCAGGCATGTTGGATGCTGTACTCGCCCAACTGTTCAACTCGGACACTAAAGAGGAAGAACTCGAGGGATTCGTGGAGGACGAATAAACTTAAAAAGGTAGCTTTACATGTTTCTTTCAAGTTTTTACAACTGAACGAGGCTGGGAGATATTGTAAATATTGAACAACGTTGGTTTACTGTTATATTGTTATTTGCACTAATTCGGGAGTCACTATATTGTTATTGCACAAACTGCTTTTGGAGGTGAACAGAGTTGTAAGACCATTGGTTTGTATTCTAGTACAAGAAGCTTGAACAAAAGGAAAACCCCTGCAGGAACCAAACTCACTGCTGTTCCGGTTGGGATTATTACACAAGGGGGACAGGAGGCAGAGAAGAAGAAAACAAACAAATATCTGCTTCTTGTCTCGAAAGTATTTTTTGTAGAAAAAAATCCTCATTGTTGGTCCAAGACCAAACAGTTTTACCTGGTTTCTCTTCTTTCTTTCCCTGTAATGAGCCATTTAATTCCAGGAATGTAGTCGTCTCACCTGAATCCAGCACCACTCTGATGAAGTCAGTTGGATGAGCAGCGAAACATTTCAAAGGAAGTAAATTTTAATTTCGGTTCCTTTGACTCAACCTCAATACTTCACCACCTGGATGAATGAGAACCTTCACAAACAAAGTGTTTGCTCTTTACGAACTGACAAAAGCACCACCCTCTAATTTAGCATTTTTTCAATGACATTTTTTTCAAAAATCATCAAAGATCCCACCTTGGTCATCCTCTGATTTGTTGCCTTCAGGCAGACACTACTGGTCAAGCAAAGCAAGGACAAATGGACTTCAACAGTTTGCAATAAATATTTCAAACATGGCTAAAAAGACAAAAAATTCAATCTGGACTTGCTGAACCGTTCAATGGTGGACATTTTAAAATTGGCTGTATCATGGTCATAAGATTTATTTATTTACATTTTTTTAGGTACATGTATTTTTATTTATTATGGTTCTACCAATTAATTCAATTCAATTTTATTTGTATAGCCCAAATTCACAACAGTCGTCTCAATGGGCATACTATCAACATACAACATACTATCAAAAGGATCATGAATACATAGAATTCAATGAGCAAATACTAAACTTAACCCTGTCCTTAGACCAGGGGTCGGGAACCCATGGCTTGCAGGCCAATGTCTGGCTCTTTTGATGGCCACACCTGGCTCCCAGACAAATCATTAATTATTTAAAAAAAAAGAAAAAGTTTCATTAGACCTATTTCCCTTATTCGGCACATAGTTGAACCCCATAGGTCCAAACTCCCCAACGACAGACTGAGCGACAGAACTGAGGGCCAATCAGCATCTCTGCATGATGTGTTTAATGAACTACGGAACTTAAAACAGTACCCAACAGCCACCAAGTCCATAAAAGTTCATCCATTCATCTTCTTCCGTTTAACCCTTCCGGGGTCACGGGGCTGCCGGAGCCTATCCCGGCCACTTATGGCCGAAGGACGGGGGACACCCTGGACAGGTCGCCAGTCTGTCGCAGGGTATAATAACAATGTTATTAAAAATAATCCACAGACTTATTGGACTTTAAAAGTGTTAAAATGACATATAATGCACACATTCATTTGTATTTTTAGTTTTAAACATTGCATGGCCCTCATGAAATTACATTTAAAAATATGTGGTGTTTATGGCTCTCTAGGCCAATAAGGTCCCCAACCCCTGCCTTAGACCGTCCTTCGCGGTAAGGAAAAACTCCTTAAAAAAGATGGATTCTGGAAAAAAACAAAGAAAACCTTAGGGGTGTTCACATGAAGGAGGGATCCTCCCCTGGGATGGGCAGGCGATGTACCAGAACTCATAGAGAAGAACTAACTTATTAAACTTTACAACTACAACTACATATTTAAAGTCCAGCAGATGAGCTTCATCCAGATGGAGTTGGGGGACAGCGGAGGGCGCGAGACAAGCCGGAGACAGGATCCACAGTCAAGGAGCAGAGACGAGGTACACGGTCAAGTACAGGAACACAGACGAGCCAGAGGTGAGGACCGCAGCCAAGTGCAGGTGCATGGTCGAGCCAACTGGAATCTGAAAGCAATCCCACTGGGGAGAGGGACAGTACATGAATCGCACTGCACAATGATGAATAATGATCAATTACACTCATTAATCCTTGCTTTTAATGACTTATTCACTTTTAGGGTGAAGATTCATTAGTTATAATTTCTTGTTTTTAGTGACTGATGCCCTTTTTGTTTATATTTTTAACTATAAATTTTATCATGGATATTGTTTTAATGCGTGAAAGATGCACTGACCAAAGTTTACTTTTTAAGCTCTTGCTTAAGCACTTTTAAAAATTCTGTTGACAATGACAAAAAAAAATACAGTATTATCTACTATCTCTTAACGGCTTTCTGTTCACTTTAAAAAGAAAAAAAAAGATTTTATTGTATGTTTTTAAATGTTAAATGGCCAAAAAAACAGCTTATTACTAATGCACTGCAATGAAGTGTTGTAGTTTTGTCTTCCAGTCCCATTGAAAGTAAACTCAAGTCTAGCATGCCAAGCAAACAGTAATAACCAACATTTAAACTTTTCTCTTTGTTGTCAGCTCAATGGATGGATTGCTGTTGTTGAGTAATAGTCAGAAAAGAATTATGTCACCACCAACACCTAAAGTTTGGCTGCTAAAAAAAGCTTCAGCATTTTCACAGTAAGCCTCACAACTGACTCTTTTCACATAAATGTACCTGAAAATGTACAACCATGTGATTGAATGGCATCTCCAGTCCATCTGTCAATAGGAGGAGTGGGGGAAATAGACATGTCTTGAGTAGCTATCATTTTCTAACACACTGTGGTGGAAGTACATTGGCCATTCATCTGCTGGTTGTCTGTTTGCTCTACTCCAGCTACAGAGAACAAGTGACAGTTGTAAACACGACTTCTCTGTGAATATATGTGTCTCAGGGGCCTTCCCATAATCGCCACCGCCACTGCAGAGCAGAGACACAAAGCGGCCATCATTTTCCCAGCTGAATGGTTGACCTGACCTTCTCATGGAGCTTCTTACCACAAAACACCACCATCCCGGACCTCAGCAAGATCAGCGTTTAGCTAATGCCATTTACAGTAGGTTGAAAACACCGATGAGAACAGACACTAAAACTTAACATTTAACTTTGAAAAGAAGAAATTTTTTTATTAAAGACCATTATCTGTGAAAATTGTGCTTTTAGTCTTTTTAATACTATGTCCTTGTAAGGGGAGCCAGTTTAGCTCGTGCTGGTTTGCGGCGCCTTCCGTCCGTGAAACCAGGGTTAGACTCCGGGCTGCTCCCTATTCCCTTTTCTGCTTCTGTGCCGGTCCCAAGCCCGGAGAAATTGAGAGGGTTGTGTCAGGAAGGGCATCCGGCGTAAAACATTGACAACTTAACCATGCAACTAATCCTCGAAAGAGACGTTGTTTCGCTGTGGCGACCCCTGATGGGAAAAGCCGAAAGACAAAGAAGAATACTATGTCCTTGTAGCATTTTTTCTTATGATGGAGGATCTATATAATAATTCATTTTAAAACTGAGTATTTCTTCATTCAGAGATGCAGTTTGAAAAAGCTTGTATTTGTGACTTAGAAGCTACAATCAGCAGGCCACAAACTCCCTGCTTGACTCCAATTTGATGCATCCACTTGTAGACGACTAGACCCATGTCCTTTGTTTTCCTCGTCTAAGCTGGAATCTGGCTCAAAACTGCATGGCTGGGTAGCTCTAATATTTCTCGCCATTTTTTTTTGTAAAAGCCTGTGCAGGCTCCCATAGGTTGTGGTTGTGAGGAGCTGTAAGCTAGAGGAAAAACATATAAAAAGATCGGTGACGGGAAGTGGGGGCGGGCTTGCTACTTAGCAGCAGTTAAACCCAAATAGAGGTGCTCAGAGGTTCAGAAGCCTCTGATGACAAGAAATATCAAGGACCCAATTATGTCGCCCGGATTAGGAAAATAAACTGTCTTTTTTTTTTTTTGGGGGGGGGGGGCGCTCATGTGTCTCCTACAAGATAGGTACTCACTGTCTTTTTAGAAGAACTTTCCATCCCATAACAGACTCTGGTCTGTGTCCACAGCTGCACGCCCCCTGCGCATGCTCACACTCCTGCTAGCGACGGTGTTAAAGGTACCACGACAATCTTAGATCATGTTAGGTTTTTACAAAACCATAGAGAGCCGCAGCACAAGGAGCGGCTCCGGAGCCGTAGGTGGCCGACCCTTGGTCTAGATATAGTCGGGCTCACCTCCACACAGGTTGGACTCTCTGCCACTCTGGAGTTGCTCATGGTGAGAGGCGGCGGGCTAGTGTGGGCTTACTAGTGAGCCCCCAGCTCAGCCACCAAGTGTTTGAGTTCAAACCCAGCGAATGAGAGGGTCATCTCCCTCTGCCTCTGGGTGGGGGACAGGTCTCTGACTGTGGTTTCGGTTTACGCGCCAAACAACAGTTTTGAGTACCCAGCCTTCTTGGTGTTTCTCAAAGGGGTACTGGAAAGTGCCCCCACAGGGGGCTTTATTGTCCTCCTGGGGGTTCCACTTTTTAAGAAGGGGAGCTCTGGGTCATGACCGAAAGAGCGAGGTCCCGAATACAAGCAGCTGAAACGAGCTTCCTCTGTAGGGTGGCTGGGCGCTCCCTTAGAGATAGGGGGAGAAGCTCTGTCACCCACGGAAAGCTCGGGGTAGAACCACTTCTCCTCCACATCGAGAGGAGCAAGTGCCCAGGATCGCACAAGAGTTAACCCTTGTGCGATCCTGGGCACTACAACATTGGGAGTTGGGTCATCTAGACCCACTAGACAGTGCTTTGAACCTTTTTTTCTTCAATGATTTGTGATCTTCACTGGTGTCCATGGATTACATTAAATCTTTCCACCTTTATCCACATTTGTCATGGTAGGGAGAACACGTCAATGTAAGGGGGGGTCATCTAAGATAGCACAAGGGTTACGGTGGCTCGGGCATCTAATCTGGATGCCTCCTGGACGCCTCCCTGGGGAAGTGTTCTTGGCATGTCCCACTGGGCGGTGGCCCCGGGGAAGACCCAGAACACGATGGAGAGACTACGTCTCTTGACTGGCCTGGGAATGCCTTGGGGTGCTCCCAGAGGAGCTGGAGGAAGTGGCCGGGGCGAGGGGAGTCTAGGCATCTTTGCTTAAACTGCTGCCCCTGAGATCTAGTCCTGGATAAGTGGAGGTACATGGATGGATAGATGGATGGTTGGATGGGTGATGGGAAGTGGGCTTGCAACTTGCCAGCAGTCCATCCCAAACTAAGAGCTGAAATTTGACTGCCGCCCTGCAGAAACTGTCCTAGACAACAACATCATTTTTTTTCTTTGGTTTTGCATAAAATATCGCAAACAGTGGTCTCCCAAGGATGTGTGCTGAGACCGCTTCTCTTCACTCTGCTGACTCACGACTGCACCCCAACATCAAGCTCCAACCTCTTCATCTAGTTTGCTGATGACACAACAGTGGTGGGTCTCATCAACCATAGCGATGAGACCACCTACAGATAAGGGGTGAGTAGGCTGGCTCTGTGGTGCAAAGACAACAATCTCCACCTGAATGTGGAGAAGACAAATGAGATGGTTGTGGACTTCAGGAGAACTCCCACCCAGCTCACTCCACTGATCATGAATGGTGCTGCTGTGGAAAGGGTGAGCTGCACCAAGATCCTGGGGGTGCACATCTCCAACAACCTGTCTTGGAATCACAACACTCTGTCATTGGCTAAGAAATCAGGTGTGTAGAACTGCCTTTTTTCACCTGCGGAATATTGCTAAGATCAGAAATATACTTTCTAAGAGTGATGCTGAAAAACTCATCCATGCATTTGTTACATCTAGACTGGATTACTGTAACTCCTTGTTAGCAGCGTGTCCTAAGAGTTCCTTAAGAAGTCTCCAGCTTGTTCAGAACGCAGCAGCTAGATTGTTAGCTGGAACTAGCAGAAGAGATCACATCACTCCTGTGTTAGTTTCGCTCCATTGGCTCCCAGTTGATTCCAGAATCAAGTTCAAGATCCTCCTGTTAACCTATAAGGCCTTACATGGAATGGCCCCGTCCTATATTAAGGACCTCATAGTCCCTTACCATCCAATCAGAACACTTCGCTCGCAAAATGCAGGACGGCTTGTGGTTCCTAGAATTAGTAAAAGTACGGTTGGAGGTTAGGGCTGCACGGTGGCGCAGTGGTTAGCGCTCTTGCCTCACAGCAAGAAGGCCCCCGGTTCAAGTCCCGGCTGGGGGACATGAAAAACACAACATCAATGGGGGACCTTTCTGTGTGGAGTTTGCATGTTCTCCCCGTGCATGCGTGGGTTTTCTCCGGGACCTCCGGCTTCCTCCCACCGTCCATAAACATGCTACATAGGTTGATTGGCAACTCTAAATTGTACATAGGTGTGAGTGTGAGAGTGAATGGATGTGTGATTGAGGATATCTACCCTGCGACAGACTGGCGACCAGTCCAGGGTATCCCTTGCCTACGCCCAAGTGGCCGGGATAGGCTCCGGCAACCCCGTGACCCCGAAAGGGAATAAACGGTTAAGAAGATGGATGGATGGCTGGACGGTTGGAGGTAAAGCATTTAGCCACCAAGCCCCTGTTTTATGGAATAAACTCCCAGCTCATGGAAGAGAGGCCGACTCAGTTTCTACATTTAAAGTTAGACTGAAAACAGTCATCTTTGGACAGGCTTATTGTCAGACTAGTTAGCATTCAGAGATTATTTAACTTGATGTTAATGTGTTTAAATTAAACTTAATAACTTTTTCTTTTTAAAGGCTGCTAGAAGCTGAAGCTGGGGTAACTATTAACTTAACTCTTCTCTATTCCTGATCATAATTTATCATTTAGTTCTCCATGCCTCTGTCTGGTACAGTGCGATTCATGTATTGTCCCTCTTTTCCTCTCCCCTCCTGGGGAGTGGGAGTGCTTCCAGACTCCAGTTGGCTCATCCGTGCTCCAGTTCCTGACCGTCTACCTCGCCTTTGCTCCCGCTCCTACACCTGGCTGTGGATCCTGTCTCTGGCTCATTTCTGACTCGTCTCTGCTCTGTATCTGACCGAGTACCTCGCCTTTGCTCCCGCTCCTACACCTGGCTGTGGTTCCTGTCTCCGGCTCGACTCGCGCCTTTGACTGTCCCCCCAACAACAGCTGGATGAAGCTCGTCTGCTGGACTTTTATATATGTAGTTGTAGATTTAGATAAGTTAATTCTTCTCTATGAGTTCTGGTAAATCGCCTGTCCGTCCTGGGGGAGGATCCCTCCTTCATGTGGGCACCCCTGAGGTTTCTTCGTTTTTTTCCGGAATCCGTTTTTTTTGGGAGGGGTCTAAGGGCAGGGATGCCAGTATAGCTTAGTCAGTTTGTTAGTTCATTTTAGTATTTTCCTATTGAACTCTTTGTATTCGTGATCCTTTTGAGTTCATGTTTTACTTCGAGCCCATCGAGACGACTGTTGTTGTGATTTTGGGCTATAGAAATAAAATTGAATTGAATTGAATTGAAAGCCCAACAACACCTGTACTTCCTCTGCAAACTGAAGAGGGCCAGACCTCCTCCCCCCATCATGCACACCTTCTACAGTGGTGCCATCGAGAGCATCCTGACGAGCTGCATCACCGTGTGGTACAGAACCTGCACCACATCCTGCCGGAAGTCTCTGCAGCACATTGTGAAAACAGCTGAGAAGATCATCAGTGTCCCTCTCACTGGGCTCTCGGACATCTATCACTCCCCCCTCACCCCAAAGCCATCAGGATTGCAGGAGACCCCTCACACCCATCCCAGAGACACTTCAGCCTGCTGCCATCAGGGAGGGAAACTGCCAAGTCTCCAGGCCAGAACCAGCAGACTCAAGGACAGTTTCCTCCATCATGCGATAAGGAAACTCAACTCCCTCCCTGCCCTCCCCCCTCTGCCCCAACAGAGGGTTAATTCAGGTAAATTCTGGTTGTGCTTATTGATCTCAGAGATATTATGAGAGCCACACAGGGCTTTGTCAAAATGTTTGGTTGGGTTCTATTATGAATATGCAAACATGTATCGGTGTCCTTTTTTTATGTCACTTACGATGTTGGGAGCTACTGTAGTCACAGTAACGTTTGCTTTAGTGGTATCAGTCAGTTTTTAGCATGTTTCTGACTAAGTAAACATTGTGAATACGCTCATGCTAATGTAGCTAACATGCAGAGTGTTAGAAAAAAGTTTTAGAGTTACTGTGAACCCAATAAATAAAATCTGACTGACTGATGGACTTATCTCTGAGTTTTTTGTCTCACTTAATGCACCTTATAGTTTGATGCACCTCATATATGACGTATATTTGAAAACAAACCATTCATTGACTGTGCACTTTATAATCCGGTGTGTCCTATAGTGGGGAAAGTGTGTCAATCATAATTAAATAATTACTGGGAACGAATTCAAAATAGCTCAAAAGACAATCGGAGTGGGACTTTAAATCTTGTTTTAGCCACCACAATGAAATATGAGAGGTTTGTGGTTTCTGTTGCGCTGCAGGTGGAAAGATAGGGACAGTTGTTGAGGAAGGACTGACAAAAAAGACACATTATCAGATCTTGTTTTATTATCTTTAATTTTACTTGAATTGCATGTTGTGACATAGAAGGATTTTCCACCTGATTTCCGACAAAACTCTTTTTGTTACAAAACCCTAACCCACATGTTCACAAAAATAAAACCAAATAAAGTCAATTCCGTATGTCCCTTTCAGCTCCCACCAAGTTTCCTGCTTGTGCTTGTTCCCCAATTACAAGGCAAATTAATCCAATTCAATTTGGTATTAGTGTGCTTCTCCAGATACACACCAGCTTACACATCTTTGAGTTCTTTTGCAAGATGCTGTAATTAGGTGGTGACACGTCTCGGGCTACAGTGAGCCGGATAAGGCAGATGTTAAGGGGATTGCAGAGCCGCAGGTTTAGAGGGAAATGAATGCAGATGTAGCCCCTTGGCTGCATCTCCTTCATCATACATTTCTTTGGCACAGTGCAGCAGGTGGAGGATGAGAATGTCACGCAGCCTGGAGGAGTTTGCTTGAACGAATGTCAATCGGGTAATTAAGACTTGGACAGTTTGAAAACTTTTCCTGCTTTTATTTTACAAAACATTACCCGATTTATGACCTTTTAAAATACTTTCATTTAAGACTTTTACAAGTTTTCTTATAGAAAATGAATTTTTAAATCTGATGACAACAAAGCTAAAATGCCATTTAGCATGTTCCAGCAACATGAGACAGCTTCATAACTCTGTTATTCCCTCAAGATTGAAATGGATTTTGGACTGAGATAAATGGATATGTTGTTCTTCTTAAGGCACAGAATAGAAGATTAAAAGTTTAGTCACTTTTGTTTTTACATTTTGACAATGAGTTGTGTGACAAAGTATTTGTGGTAATGCAGCTTTGATTTTTTTTCTCAAAAAGAAACACCTCCGTCCACCTCCGGGTCTTGGGTTAAAACAACCAGCAACATCAGAGTAACAACATAAGGGAAGAAAGACAACAGACCAAAGGTACCTTTAAACAAGGAGAGCGAACAGAGATAATACCCAGCAACAATCTCTCTCCACTCTGGCGCATATTCTGTCGCCTCCTCCTTTATTAAATTTGGTGGGTTTTCCCTAAATTACACATATCAGAAAACATTAATTGCAACATGGCAACATGTCTTTTTTTTCAAACTTGTCCTGTCCAACAGCTGGGCAAACAGATGAGAGCTGAAGGCCTCTTGTGCTGGACATATTTTACTTCAACAACAGGGGTTATGAATGTTCTGATAAACCAAAGGTATGTCTGAATAAACCCCTATTGTAATCGAGTCCAAACTTTATTCATTTTAATCGTATTTGAAAATCTTTTGTATTAGACCGGACGGAAAAGGAAAGGAGGGAAGAAGAGAGAGGGGTGTTAGAGACTGTGGGATAGGAGGGTGATCATGGTGGGGGGGGGGGGGGGGCTAAAACCATGAAGCAGCATAAAGCAACAAGCTACTGGATGTTTATCATTACGGTAAGGTTCAGATGTAATACAAATTTCAAAGGGGCGCGGCCTGTCCACACACACACCCAAATGTTATAAACACACCTGTTAGCTGAAAGAATGTTCACGTGTGAACATGTACACAATACAATATTGTTCACACACGTATACTTATGCATTCAAACCAACTAGTGTGATATATTTCATTCAATCACGCAAACTATTAGTGCCAAGGTAAGCTAACACCTGTGCTCGAGTGAGTGTTTATGTTCTTCTAAAATGGATGGTGGAACGTGAAAAGAAGGAGGGTGAGTGCTCAGTCATCCCCCCACCAAGACTCCCGCCTCAGCAGCCACGGCAGCAGGCAGAGAACAACCACCCCCCGGGCGATCACATCCACCAACCAGGCCAGGGCCAGCAGGACCACCATGAGGCCGCTTATTTGCTGCAGACGAGTGGGGCAGAGCAGCCCGGTCCTCCCTCCAGATGCGCCTGCAGTGGCGATAGGGTGCTGCACTGAGGGTACGGCCACCTCCTTCTCCTTCTCTGGGAATAGTGGAGGATGATAGCCCAGAGAACACTCGAAAGAGGATAAACCAGAAGCAGATGAGGTAAGAGAATTGTGTGCGTACTCTACCCAGGGCAGCAGGAAACTCCAGGAGGACTGGCAGCGGAAGCAGATGCAACGCAGGGCAGCCTCCAGGTCTTGGTTGGTCCGCTCAGCCTGGTTATTGGTTTGGGGGTGAAAGCCAGAGGACAGGCTGGCTGTAGCCCCAAAAGCTGCACAGAAGGCCTTCCAAACCTGCAAAATAAACTGAGCGCCCCGATCTGACACAATGTTCACAGGAATCCCGTGCAGCCTGAACACGTGGTTGAGGATTAACTCGGCGGTCTCTGCAGCAGAGGGTAGTTTGGTTAATGCCACAAAATGGGCCGCCTTGGAGAAGCGGTCCACAACAGTCATGATTACTGTCTTACCAGCAGAGGGGGGTAACCCGGTTACAAAGTCCAAACAAATGTGAGATCACAGACGAGTTGGAACAGACAAGGGCTGCAGTTGTCCAGCTGGTGGTCTGTGACTGGCCTTGTTTTGAGAACAGATGAGGCAACCAGAAACAAAGTCCTGTGTGTCTCGAGACATACCGGGCCACCAGAATCTGCAACGCAGGAAAGACACAGTCCTCTGTACACCCGGGTGGCAGGTGATTCTGGAAGAATGAGCCCACTGGAGGGTCTGCCTCCTCAAGGCACTGGGAACAAACAATTGATCAGGAGGAACCCCACCTGAATCCGGCTACTGAGAATGTGCTGCTCTAATGTCCCTCTCCAGCTGCCAGCAGAGTGCACCCAGGACACAGGAAGGGGGAATAATGGTCTCGGGGGGGTTCCTCTACTTCCACAGAATCCTGTTGCCGTGACAGTGCATCCGGCTTTGCATTCTTGGAGCCAGGACGGTAAGAGACAACAAAATCAAACCGACTCAAAAACAAAGACCACCATGCCTGCCTTGAATTCAGCCGCTTAGCGGTCCGAAGGTAAGAAAGATTTTTATGATCTGTCCAGACCACAAACGGCAGATTTGACCCCTCCAACCAGTGTCTCCATTCCTCTAAAGCTAATTTAATAGCCAGCAGCTCTTTGACACCTACGTCATAATTACGCTCTGCCGGGGTAAGCCGGCGAGAAAAGAAAGCGCAAGGGCGCAACTTGCTATCACCCCACCCCCTCTGAGATAACACAGCCCCTACCCCAGAGTCAGAAGCATCTACCTCCACAATTAACTGGCTGGAAGGGTCAGGTTGAGCCAAGACAGGCGCGGAGGTGAAGAGCTGTTTTAAACGGTCAAAAGCTGAGTTAGCTGCCTCAGTCCAGTGGAAGGGAGAGGAGGTGGAGGTCAGACCCGTAAGGGGTGCAGCTACAGAACTGAAATTTCGGATGAACGACGAAGGAAGTTAGCAAAACCTAAAAAACGCTGGAGCTGCTTACGGTTGCTAGGGATGGGCCAATTAGCTACTGCGCTAACCTTAGCCGGATCTGGCCTCACCTCACCACCTGAAATCGCCCAGAAAAGAAACAGAGGCAGAATGAAACTGGCATTTTTCTGCCTTGACATACAGCTTGTTTTCTAGCAACCGCTGGAGAACCAGACAAACATGCCGCCTATGTTCATCAAGGTCTCTGGAAAAAAATCAATATATCATCCAAATAGACAAAAACAAAGCGATGAAGGAAGTCCCGTAAAACATCATTGATCAAACCCTGGAACACCGCGGGGGCGTTAGAGAGGCCAAAGGGCATGACCAGGTACTGAAATGTACATAAAATGTCCGAGTTGCGTGCTAAAGACGGTCTTCCACTCGTCCCCAGCCCACATGCGAACCAGGTGATAGGCATCACGCAGGTCCATCTTAGTGAACATGCGGGCCTCCTGTAGAACCTGAAAAGCCGAATCCATGAGGGGAAGTGGGTACCTGTTCTTGACCGTGATCTCGTTAATCCCGCGGTAGTCTATACATGGTCAAAGAGAACTGTCCTTCTTACCCACAAAAAGGAACCCGGCACTCACAGGAGACGAGGAGAGTCTGATTAAGCCTGAGCTCAGAGACTCTGAGATGTACACTTCCATAGCCTCCCTCTCTGGTTGGGACAGGCTGAATAATTGGCTCTTTGGAAGGGTAGCACCTGGTTGCAGCTCGATTGCGCAATCGTAAGGCCTGTGTGGCGGCAAGTAGAGGGCTTTGGACTTTGAGAATACCTCAGCCAGGTCGTGGTACTCTAGCGGGACATTGGAGAGGTCAGGTGAGGACGGGTCAGTGGGGCGACGGGGTCAGCCTCAGGAGACCGAGCTGAGCGCAAGCAGGAGGCATGACAGTAATCACTCCAACTGGTAACCCGGCTGGAACACCAATCATTAGTGGGGTTATGAATCCGCAACCAAGGAAAACCCAAAACCACTGGATTATGGGGGGAAGAAAACAATAAGAAACGAGTACGCTCATGATGATTACCAGACACGATTACGTGAACTGGCTCAGTTACTTTAGTGGCGGTGGCAACAGTGAGTCCATTTAAAGAAACAACTCTAAGAGGACGTGGTAATGATTCAGTCTTAAGACCTGCCTGCTTAGCCAGCTCGATATCAATGAGGTTATGTTCTGCTCCAGAATCAACCAAAGCCCGCACAGATTTCTCCCCTCTCTTGAAAGAAACCCGGACCTCTAAAAGGCAGGAAGCAGATCTAGGAATGGTGGGCGTTTGACCACCGCCCATCAGGGTGCCTACCCTTACTGACAAGCGATGGCATTTGGGCAGTCCTTACAGAAATGACCCCGCCGACCGCAGTGAAGGCACTCACCCGCCGTCATCCATCGCCTCCGCTCCGCAGGAGACAGGCGACCCCGACCCAGCTGCATAGGCTCCTCCGCCGCCAACTGGAGTACCGGGCGTTCTGCAAGTAAAGGAGGAGGGACAAGTGAGTGGAGGCTCCTGTGGTCATTGGAGTCCTCTCTGGAAAGGGGAACCCCCCCCCCCCCCAGCGACTCTGCTTGCGATCCTGCAGACGGTTGTCTATTCGGATGGTCAGAGCGATGAGAGCCTCCAGGGAGGAGGGCAAATCCAGGGGAGCTAGATGATCCTTTAGCTCCTCCGAAAGACCCTCCAGGTAAGCGTCGTTGAGCGCAGCCGGATTCCAGCCGCTCTCTGCAGCGAGGGTACAGAATTCAATGGCAAAGTCTGCCACCCGCCGGTTCCATTGTCTCAACCGCATGAGAGCTCGGGCCGCCTCCCTCCCAGGAAAACCTGGGTAAACGCCTCGAGGAAAGCAGGAAGGCAGACGCAGACGGGGGGACCTCTCTGTCATTCAGCGGTGGCCCACGTAGCTGTTCTGCCGGTGAGGTGGGAGATCACAAAGGCCACTTTGGATAGATCAGATGCGTAATTGGCAGTCTGCAATTCAAAATGGAGATCACACTGAGTTATGAACGCTTGACAGTCTCCAGAGTCTCCAGAAAACCTCTCAGGTAGAGCCTGGCCCTCAGGCTCACCGTCCCCTGGCCCTGTCTGGGGCCTCCGCTGGTCGCTTGCATCTGCCTTCCCACTCGGGTGGTCGGTTTCTGCCGCTTCCCCCCTCTTGACCTCGGTGGGGCTGGCAGGCAGGTTGCACTGGTGCGCAGTGTGGGCTGATCATGGGCTGTGCCGGCCTGCCTCTGGGGTTGGGGGTGGGTGGGGGCTCAGGACTCCCGTGCGGTGGCATGCCTCTCGTCTGGGCGACGGCCTCGGGGGGTCGGGGCATTGGGTATAGGCCCGGAGCGCCTTGGGGTGGGGCGGGTCCCTGTCAGGGCCGGGGCTCCGGCTCTGCGTGTTCTCTGTTCCTCCTACTCCTGGGCCGGGCGGCTGATGGGTCCTGACCTCCGTCTCTGTTTCTGTGATTTGGGTCCGGTGCACGGGAGGTTGGTTGCTCCTGGGTCTTTGTTTGACGGTGAGGCTCTTGGATGCCTGAATCGGCCGGGTTGCTGCGCTGTTTGCCCCCAGCTCTGGGTTGTGGGGTGCCGGGCCTCCTGCCTTTGCTGGAGCATTCAGTGTGATCAAGGTTCACTATAATAGGCACACATTCACTCAACCCACCCGCTTATTCACCTTTGCACAAATACGGGCATGGGTATTGTTTTTTTCTTTTTTTCTACACCCCTCCTCATGAATATCGGTAATGCAAATATTGTGTTTACCTGTGCAGTAATCCTGGGAGATAAATCTTTAACCATTGATGCATTTTTATACTTCTAACCCGTAAATAGTTGTGTGCAGACTATTTTTTGTTTGTTTGTTTTGTTGCTGTGTGAACTAAATGTAATTTAATTTACTTACTTTTATGTTTTAACTTTGTGATATCAATTACCCCCCACTCCAACCCCTTATCCCCCATCTCCGACACCCCACTCTGTTTCTTCCTCTCCTCTTTTATTTCCTTTTTTCATCTGGTCCAACAAGGAATCATACAAATATAATTCTCATAAATAAAGCTTAGCCTCAAATACAAAAGGGGTTTATACAAATATACACTCAGTCTGCCTGAAGATCCATAAATCCCAATTGTAACAATAAAATCTGTCCAATACAAGAGCTACTCAGCTCTGATCAGCTTGCTCAGCTGTTGGACAGTACAAGTAAAGAAAACTGTCATACAAAATCAAAATTTTAAATCAGAGAACACGGTCAGCTTTCTTCAAGCAGATGAGACCGAAAGGGCGTAACTCCAGATGCGCCTGCAGTGGCGATAGAGGTGCTGGACTGATGGTACGGCCACCCCCTTCTCCTGCTCTGGGATAAACCAGAGACAGATGAGGCGATAATGGGGGGGCGATTTCACCTGTGGTATGGAAACTCCAGGAGGACTGGGCAGCGGAGCAGATGCAACCAGCAGCCTGAAACTGGGTTGGTCCGGCTTCAGCCTGGTTATTGGTTTGGGGTCAGCCAGAGGACAGGCTATTATAGCCTCAAAGCTGCACAGAAGGCCTCTCCAAACCTGCAAATAAACTGAGCGCCCGGGACCTGACAATGTTCACAGGAACGTCGTGCAGCCTGAACACGTGGTTGAGGATTAACTTGGCGGTCTCTGCAGCAGAGGGTAGTTTGGTTAATGTAAAATGGTAAATGGCGTATACTTATGTAGCGCCTTTCTTCCTACAAGGACAAAGCGCTTTTACAGTCACAGACCCATTCACCCAGTCACAACACATACACACACTCACACATTCACACACTGTGGTCACGCCCCTCCGCTGCAAACACAGTATACTACTACCACCAGAGGCAAGGTGGGGTCTTGGTGTCTGTTCAGTGTTAATGCTAGCAAAATGGCTGGAGAAGCGGCCACAACAGCTGCGATTACTGTCTTACCAGGGGCTGGCTTATAAACCCAACAATAAATAGAGCAGGCAGCTGAAGCACAGGCTGCAGCAGCTGGCTGGCACCCAGGATTGCTGCTTGAGGTCAGATGCACCAGAACAAAGATCCTATCTGAGATGGTACTGAGCTGAACTGCAACAGGTAGATTGCAGCCCAGGACATCTAGGCAGGTCCATGGGCTACTGGAGTATTCACCTCAAGGCACTGGGAACAAACAATCGATCAGAGGAACTCCACCTGAATCCGGGCTACTGAGAATGTGCTGCTCTAATGTCCTCCAGCCACAGCAGAGTGCACCCAGGACACAGGAAGGGGGAATAATGGTCTCGGGGGGGTTCCTCTACTTCCACAGAATCCTGTTGCCGTGACAGTGCATCCGGTTTTGTATTCTTGGAGCCAGACGTAAGAGACAACAAAATCAAACTGACTAAAACAAAGACCACCATGCCTGCCTTGAATTCAGCCGCTTAGCGGTCCGAAGGTAAGAAAGATTTTTCTGATCTGTCCAGACCACAAACGGCAGATTTGACCCCTCCAACCAGTGTCTCCATTCCTCTAAAGCTAATTTAATAGCCAGCAGCTCTTTGACACTCCACACAAAATTAACATGCCTCGGCTGAAGAAAGCGCTATGGCGCAATCCTTGCTAATACCCCATACTTCTCAAAGAGAGATAACACAGCCCCTACCCCAGAGTCAGAAGCATCTACCTCCACAATTAACTGGCTGGAAGGGTCAGGTTGAGCCAAGACAGGCGCGGAGGTGAAGAGCTGTTTTAAGCGGTCATAAGCTGAGTTAGCTGCCTCAGTCCAGTCTAAGGAATGCAGGAGCATTCAGTGTGATCTAGGTACACTTTAAGAGGCACACATTCATTCAATCCACCTGCTTATTCACCTTTGTACAAATATGGGCACGGGTACGTTTTTTCTTTACACTCTCTCATGAAATATCGGTAATGCAAATATTGTGTGTACCTGTGCAGTAATCCTGGGAGGATAAACTATCCATGATGCATGTTTATACTTCTAACCCGTGAAATAGCTGTGTGCAGACTATTTTTGCTTGTTTGTTTTGTTGCTGTGTGACTACATGTAATTTAATTCTATTTACGACATGGCGTTTTAACTTTGTGATATCGACTACTCCTCTACCCAACCCTTATCCCCATCTCTGACACCACTGTTTCTTTCTCTCTTTCCTTTTCTTCTGTCCAGCCCAACAAGGAATGCATACAAAAATAATTATCATAATAAAGCTTAGCCTCAAATACAAAAGGGGTTTATACAAGTATACACTAGTCTGCTCTAAAGATCCGTAATCCAATTTTAACAATTAAATCTGTCCAATACAAGAACTACTCAGCTCTGATCTGACCGAAGGGTGAATGGGCAATTGATACCATACTGATAACGTGAACAGTACTGATACTATCCATCCATCCATCCATCCGTCCATCCATCCAACAACCATTTTCCACCATCCGAGAGCCAGGGAGTGCAGCAGTTCAAGCAAAGACGCCCACAATTTCCCACCCTCGCCACTTCTTCCAGCTCCTCCAGTGGGATTCTAAGAATAGAGCATCACTCAATGGATGAAGCAGATTTGATTTGAACTTGTACATTCCGAATACTTGCGTATCAGGGCTCCAGAGGCCTGCAGTAAAATTTTCGTTAGGAATCGACAGTTAATTGTATGCAATTATTTAGACAGCATAACTTCAAATCTGTGATTACAATCGCTCAGTCAGGCTTGCGTGTGTTACTTCAGTTAACAGCAAATCTGGGATTTCGGGACACTTCAGTAAACTCGTCAAAGTATTCGTAAACATATCGGGATTAGAGGAGGGTATGAGTGAGTTCGACCAACAGAGTGCTGACTCGAGAACTTGGTAGTTAGAAGATCTTCACAGATTCACATTCTCCTGCTTCAATAACTCTGACAAACGTTCAAATGTGATTAATCATTCTTGTATGAACACAGAGAAAGGAAATAAAATGTATTATTGAGTAGTGTCTCTGTTTTTCTCACGAGAAATGATCTTCATGCTTTAGAGACATAAATAGATTTGTGTTGCGAACGTGATAGGATCAGAAGATGATCAATTTTTGCTGTAGCAGGACAACAGGCCAGGGCTATTGCAGCTTTTTATTATAACCATATGGATAAACATTTGAAAAAATTAAATTAGATAAACGCGCTTCTCCGCGACGCCCAGGCGACGCACGGGCGCGCCTGTATGACTTCAGCCGCCCAGCGACGCCGGGCGCCGCTGGCTGAGCGAGGGCGTAGCGTGTCGCTGGGTACGCGACACCGCGGCCAGACGCCGAGCTCGCGGAGGAAAGAGAAACGCAGGATCCCGCTGACCGACGGCGGAGCACGCCTGTCGCTCGCGTGGTCTGGCCGCCCACCGGATCTCGGGTCTCTCCTTCGCCTCCTTCTCCGCGAGATCGGCGCAGAGGCGTGTACACCAAGGAGTATATGCCCTTCCGCCTACGCCAGCTGCCGAGCTCCGAGAAAATAAGAAGCAGGGCTGACAGACGGCGAGGTCTACGCCCTCGCTCAGCGGAGGAAAGAAGAAGCGAGGATCCCGCTGACCGACGGGGGTGCACACCTGTGCGCTGGCGCTGCCAGGCCGCGGAGCTCCGCGGAGGAAGGAGAGGCCAAGGAGAGACCGAGGATCCTCGGCGGACGAAGGGAGCACTCCGCCAGCTTGCTGCGCGTGCTCGCCACGTCAGCGGATCTCGCTTTCTTCTTTCTCCGCGAGCTCGGGCGCCTGGCCGCGTGTCGCTGGGCATCAGCCGACACGCCACGCCGCCAGCCAGCGCCAGCCGCCGTCAGCTGCCGAGTCCGCCGCAGCGCGCCGCCGCTGGAAAACGCCGCGGAGAACGCGCTTATCTAATTTAATTCTTTTTCAAATGTTATCCAAGGCTGATCCGTAATAAAGCTGCCTGGCCAGCCCTGGCCTCAAGTACAACGTGTGATATCATCTTCCCTGATCCTGTCCGTCACAGCCGGCTTCCAGGCTGCATGGTTGCATTTAAAGAATGAAGAGATCATTTCTCATTAAAATGCAGGAGAAAACTAAGTTTTTCTGTAGAAATGCATTTTTATTTCACTTTCTGTGTTCATACAAAATGATTGAGAGACTTACTGTCACATTTGAACGCTTATCAGAAGAGCGGCAATATGGAAGGTAACTGTGAAGATCTTTCTAATCCTTACCAAGTCCTCTGAATCCAGCACTGATTGCTGACTCCGCCTCCTCCTTACCCCCACTCCCTCCCTAGTCCCATTATCGGACACAGATCACTTTTGACACAAGTTTCTCGCAAGGAATGTGTCAGAAGTCAGAGCGCAGGTGTAGCGCACCTGTGATTTGCAGCAGATCTTGAGCACACGCAGAAGCACATTTGAGGTGCGCACGGTTTTATAAATCCGAATATTTCTGTGCGTACGCACGTCCTATGTTTCATCCGTACGCCATTTCTGACGCAAATCCTACGCAAAGTTTTATAAATGAGGCCCCTGGAGCTTAGGGAGAGGTAGCAGTCCAAGCAAAGATGCCCACACTTCCCACTCCCCGGCCACTTCCTCCAGCTCCTCCAGGGGGATTCTGAGACATTACCAGGACAGCAGTTGGCTGGCTCCTCTCTGAAGAAGACCAAGATACTTAAGCTCCTCCAACTGGGGCAGGTACTCTTCTGTGTGTCAATACTTCATGATGTCTGTACTCCCTTTTTACTTTGGGATAGTCAAATTAATGGAAAAAAATATTTTCTCTAACTACAAGCTAATTATTTTTTCTGTAAAAACAAAAAAAAGAAACGAACATTTGGTTTAAAGCAGTCAAAGAGGCTTGCTATGCTGTAGCAGCGGCAGAGAGACCAAACAGTTAGCCCACAAGCTGAGGCTCCTCTACCAGACAGCAGTCCCAGGCTCCAACAGCAGGTTTAAAGCCACAAACCTGGTAGAGGAACAGTGCCAGTTACTGACTACAAGCCTCAAAGAAATGATTAGTCTAATTATGACTCTGAATAAAATCTTGCAAGCATTTGAACCTTGACAAATGAGGCCCGAGATACAAGAAACAATCAAAGAATAAGTAGAAATATAGATGTTTTCAAACTGTCATGATCTCGCGAGACTTAACAGACCCAAATGCTGGAACCCGGAAGGAGTTAAGGCTTATTGTCAGACTAGTTAGTATTCAGAGAATATTTAACTTAACTTAATGTCCCTCCTTCATGTGGACACCCCTGAGGTTTCTTTGTTTTTTATGGAATCTGTTTTTTAGGAGTTTTTCCTTACCGTGAAGGAGGGTCTAAGGGAAGGGATGTCCAGTTTAGTTTAGCCTGTTTAGTTAGTTCAATTTAGTCTTTTCCTAATGAATTCTATGTATTCATGATCCTTTTGATTTTATGTTTTACTTTTTCAATAAAAGATACGAAGCCCATCGAGAAGACTTCTGTTGTGAATTTTGGTTATACAAATAAATTGAATTGAATTAAATAGAAGAAAAGGAAAAAATATCCACCGTGGAAACTTCAGTTGATATGAGCAATATTTATGGATTGTGCAAGTCGTTGTCATCTGGCTGGAATTGAGGCCTTGGTCATATTCCGATTCTTTCAAATCCACTAAAGATCCTAACAGGCCAAATCTGGAACTTCTGAAATGAGAGCTTCTTTAAAGGCAAAAATGTAAAGATGAAAGACATGGAGGCATGTCACCCTTTACCACAGAAAATATGGCTAAGGTTTTCAGTAAACAAAAGATAACTAAACAAGTTTAAAGAATTAAAATGCAGAAGGTATTTATTAATGAACACTTGACCCAGAAAAAAAATGCAAGACAAGGTCCCGCAAGATACAACAGAGACTGACAAAACTGTGAAATAGTTATATAAATAAGTGTTCATTTTCTTTAAATATTTCATTCTACTTTACTGGAGAGTATTACAGCAAATCATTCCACTAGGGAGAAGGATGAGGAAGATGAAGTCTTTGTGACACAAGTAATGAAAGTTTCTGACAGAAACAAAAGTTTTCTTGAGGAGCAGGGTGGGAAAGGCAGAGGAAAAGAGACAGTGGCACATAAAGAGCATCCAAAAGAGGAAAAGTGATACTGTGTGTTTTCTGTATGGAATGTTATTGACTGTATGTGCTTTTGTATGAGGACAAGAGACAGTGGAGCATTGGAAATAAGTAGAACTGTCTTAGACTTGACAAACTCATTTATAATTGTATGTATTTACAGTTACCTCAAAATAAATTGTCAGATTAATCCGCAACTTCCACACATGAATTTACATACATACATCCACTGCATATACTTACTTTCAGAAGGTTTTTGATGATGATCTCTTCTGTCTCAGCACTGAGCAGACAAATCTCTGGAGTTGTCAACAAATTGGATGCAGCATTTACATCAATGTAGACGAGCTGAAGTAATTTGTTGAGGCATGAGGCTGTTAATGGGGGTAGTGAAAATGTCAGCAATGAATGATTAGTGGGCAAAAGATTCACGTCATGATAAAATTACGGATGTGATGTCGTTTAGAATGTTTAAATCCCTCTCAAGGTTCATCCATTTAGAGAAAAAATGACGTGAGTGATCTCTCTCAGGATAGGCTGTGCCAAATCTCCCCAGTATTCAAAGTACTACTGACTGTTCTGTGTTGATGAGATGAAGGTGTCCTAAAGTGGCACAATGGTTGGATCATCCAGTACATGCAGTGGAGACCTCATCAGTTAGCAATAAATGTCATTGTCTGTGCAGATGTATCTGGAATTTTTTATGATTTCCTTACTGGGATGTGGTGCCAAGAAATTTTCTGTCATAGGAGTCGGGCTGCTGTTGTACAGCAGCATTAGCAACCCGTTCCGAATGTTTAGTGTATTCTGACGTCTTTTCCTCGCTAACACTCATTTGCTGCTGAAAAGAGGCCTGAGTAATATCCAGCAAATGACACTGGAGGACTGTTGCCTAGAAAAACGCCACAATCCAGAAGGCGAAAGTGCTGCAACGCAGATCTGAGAAACTCTAAATCATCATATGAATATGTGTTTCCAGTGTTGTCTAGACAAAATAAAGGCTGATGTGATTCCCACATATTTACATCCAACATACTCATTGCGACATTGCAAAATCAGAGGGAAGCTGCAGGAGACGCTCTCCTAAATGTGCTTTCTGCGCTGATTTTGCTGTTCGAGTACAGCTGGAGCCCGAATCAACAGCTCTCGCAGAGGTCGCCATGCTAAACGTTTGCCGTTTGGACCAACACGCATCTCCTAAATGTCCTTTTATTACTGTGATGATTATTATTAAGGGCCTGCTCGCTCAATTTTTTTAATCCGTGCGGTCAGTGCTTTTATTCTTGTCTGCAAGGACCCCGACGATGCAATGGTTTTGAGTTTTGACTTAATTATGATACAGAAATGCTTCCATAGTTGATAATGTGCAGATTGCTTTTCACTTATTGGTGATGAGGGGAAGGTGCGCATTCTAAACAGATGGACAAACCGCCATCCTGCTTGAAATGTAAGCGTCTTAGCAGCTAAGGAGGCTTTTCAGTAACCCTGTGACCCTGAAAGGGATAAAGTGGGCTTTAAATAGTGATGGATAAATAATGTAGATTAGATGTAAAATCTGTTAAAGGATTTTTTCCTTTTAACATTTCCAATGCTGATTGTTAAATACATAATGGAAGAAACAATAATTTACTAATAAAGCCTCAGATTTTACATAATATAACCTGATCAAAGAAGTAAATAGATTATTGATCTAAAAATTGTTGTCAGAAAAGTATTTGAAGAGATGTTTAAAAAAAAAAAGAAATCTGACCGACAACTGATATATTTAGATATTTAGTTTCTAAAACCCAAGCCCGGTTAATTTGAGAGGGTTGCGTCAGGAAGGGCATCCGGCGTAAAACAGTGCCAAGATAACCGTGTGAATCTTCCGCAGTGAAGTGTCTGATTCGCTGTGGCGACCCCTGATGGGACAAGCCGAAAGTGACAGTTTTAGTATCTAAAACAAATAAACATAAAAGTTATAATTATAATTGAGGAAGAAGTAAATTATTGGTCAACTAAAATAAATTAAATCATAAACTGCAGCTTTAAGAAGTTGTTATAAATGAGGGATTGAGTTAGGGCAAACACATGAGTTTGTTTGAATGTAAAAGTAGTAATATTAAGTGAGTTATAATTAAGGTGAAAGTGTCGTTTTACACACATGCATATGTAAAACAACAAAATTAAATGGATAAATTGAGATGTGGAATCCCCCAAAAAAGGAAAATCACGTGTTAATCCAGTAGGTGATTACTGAATTACATATTGGGTAAAGCACATTTGGTTACTCTGTCTCACATTTTCATTTGAAAAACACTTTATCAAGTATCAGATAATGATTGTATATTTGGCGTGCATGCAAACAAGCTTTCTGATGCCAGAACTCTTATCATTTAGAGGTTTTGGAAAATTATTACTTTGCCTAAAACTCCTAAAGCATGTTCTCCTCTTGAATCACATCACAGTTGTGACTGACATTGTGTCTTTGATCTTTCTTCTTACACAAGTCGTGAAAAAGTGGTTGCAGAATTTTTCAAGGATGAGAAACTTCTTCCAGGTTAGCGTCACACCAAAGTCTGCATGGGAGATATCTGTCTGTCACTCTGTCTCTAGGAGGGCTCATTATTACTCTCTGCATTTAATCTGTGACGTGTTCGAAGGAAACCTCTGTCTGCAGCTGAAATAATGGGGCCATTATAGACGAGCAGATATAAATTTTATATTTTTGTGATGGTAGAAACTTTGGGAAAGCTTTCTGCAGATGACATACATATGGGACCTGATGTCAACTCTGATGAGCTCAGATAAATGTAACAAGAATTATGATGACTAAAATGTGAGCTTCGCCCTTTTTTCAGCTCTACATACTTCATCTGCTTTCCACTTGTTCTGCGCATCAGTCTTTTCTGTCTGCCGGTGAAATGAAAGAAATATATTTATGCGAAATGTTTAGAAATGAGCAATCTACTTTTAAGCAAATATAAACTTTAGTGGCAACTCTTAACAAAGCAGGGTACTGGAGTAAACATTTGGGTGGCTGTAGTGTTCTGTTTTACAGAATAAAGTTGATGCTGCAATCACATTTGATGCAGTTACATTTTGAAAATTAAAAAGCATTTCTATTAATCCATTTTAATTGTCAAATTAGACATTTCTAAATGAGTTTTGCTACACATTTACCAGAGAAATTTTTGAAAATGAAATGTTAAATACCATTTTCATTATCATTTCAATTAAGTGACAGAATAAGCAGTATTGAAGAAGAAAATCAAAAAGCATTTTGGTGGATTGCTTTTTCATTTTAATTTTGAGCCAAAAATGCAGCTTCATTTTGAAAATGAAAAGCATTTCTGGTTTTGACTTTTATTTTTAATGATGCTACAGAATTGCTTCCATACTAAATCTCATTGTACTATGCACAATGACAATAAAGCCATTCTATTCTATACTTTAACACCTTGTTACGGCTGTGGCCGTATTTGGTTTGGTTTGGTTCTGTTCTGTGTTTTGTGTATTTTTCTCTATCGGAGTGGGACCTCTGTATTTTTGTGGATCTTTGTTTGTATGATTGTCTAATCATTTTCAGGTGTGGTGCATGGAGGCATTTGGACCCAAGCTGATGAAGGCAACCTTCAAAAGCACTATTTGAACCTCCAGCCTGCAGGAGAGTTTGGCTGCAGCCGGTCTCCATTGCAGCTTGGCCCTATTCTCCATTTTGTTTGTTTGTTTGTTTGTTTGTTTGTTTGTTTGTTTGTTTGTTTGTTTGTTTGTTTGTTTGTTTGTTTGTTTGTTTGTTTGTTTGTTTGTTTGTTTGTTGCACTTAGTGTTCTTTTGTAGTTCTTTGCAGTTTTGTGGTTTTGTGTTGTGTGCCCACTCTGTGAGTAGTTTTGTTTGGTCTAGTTTTATTGGTGAAGCTGTAGGGGTGAACTGCCATTTTCTTTTGCATATGCTTTCTCCTGTTCATGTAGGAAGGTTAATGTTTAATCGTTGATTTCCCTTTTCTTTTATTTACAGGTAAGATTACATATCAGGTGGGGTTTTGTTTGTTGTTTTGGCCTTGGTTCACCCTGAAGCCTTTTTGCTTTAATTTAAGTTCTTGTTGGTTTTTATTCATTAATTTGTAAATAAATGTGTTAATATTTGTATGGAGACATTTGTCTGGTGTTTTTTTTTTTTTTGTTCATTTAAATTATGTGAAAAAACCATTACTTTCATGTTATGCCCCTCTAGATACCCCTCGACTAAAAATAGGGCGTAACACAGCTTAAGTAGTTTGACACAGACCAAAGGAAACTGAAAGGTCCAACAGTTAAGGCAATAATAATTAGGTGCTCTAGCAGTGTCACGCCGCTGTAACAGTCAAAAATTAAAGGTAAACTGAAGGTTGGATGCTACATGGTGAATAGTTATAGCCAGGGCTCTAAATTAGCTTTTTTTTGTTACTAGCCAAAGACATTTAATGTATACTAGCCAAACATTTTTCTAGAAATATAGTTTATGCATTTGAAAGTAAAGCAGTAATACTCTATGTATGAAGTTTAAATTAATAATTAAAAACAAATAATAAAAACACAACACTAATTTAAAGAGATTACATGTAAGGTTTTATAACATAATGTTGAATCCCCATTACAGAAATGTAATGTTATCTTAACATGTGTTTCTTGAAAGCATCGTCTTTTCATCAAAGCCCTAATGCTTATTTCTAGTCGGGGTTTTTTCTTGAAAACTTGAACTTTTTTGATGAAATTAACCCATCATAAATATTTTTTTTTCCTAACTAGTCCTGTCCAACAGGACAACAGAACAAGCAGATCAGAGCTTGAGACCTCTTGTGTTGGACAGATTTTATTGTTACAATTATGGATTTTCAGACAGAGTGTATACAGTATTTGTATAAAACCCTTTTGTATTTGAGGCTAAGCTTTATAATTATATTTATATGCATTCCTTGTTGGACCAGACGGAAGAAACGAAGAGAGGGCGGTATGTTAGAGATGGGAAATAAGGGGTTAGGATAGGGGAAAATGGGGGAGGACAGTCGATGATACAGAGTCATAAGAGTGTCATAAGTAAATTGCACGATTTTGTTCTCAAATACACACACTTGCACACACCAACAAACAGTCTGCACACAACTATTTAAAGGTTTTAGGTATATTCATAAATTAAAGATGGAAGATTTATCTCACATTGACTTGTGTACACAGACCAGTATACACAAGATTTGAGTTACCAATATTCTTGAAGATGGGTGTAAAACAGTACCCATATATGTGCAAAAGTTAATCCAGGCATCCAAGAGCCCAACCGTCAGACAAAGACCTTGGAGCAACCACCCTAACGCGCACCAGTCCCCCAGCACAAGACGAGAGGCACGCCACCAACCGGGAGTCCTGAGCCCCCACCTGCCCCCACTCTCAGAGGCAGGCCGGGACAACCTTTGGCCAGCCGCTCTGCGCACCCGTGCAACCTGCCCGCCAGCCCTACCGAGGACAAACCGGGGGAAGGGTCAGAAAACCAACGCCTGACTGAGAAGGCGAGGCACCCAACAAAGTGGTGGGCCAACAAGGATGGACCCAACCCATCCCCGGGACCAAAGGCGAAGGGGCCCCAGACGCAGGCGAGCACGGAGGAGCTAAAGCACAGGCCGACCCCAGTCTCCCCCAGAGGACGAGTGGGAAGAGTTTTAAACTGTATCAACTGCAGATTAGGACTTTTGGTTAGTCTAAAAGTGTTTGAGCAAATCTGTAACCAAGAAGAGTTGACTGTATTAATACCTTTCAATCCCACTTCTTTGGCCTATAACTTGGTTTCCAATGTTACTTTTAAATATCTAATTTTAGACCGAATTTTGTATGATGTTAGTTTCAGAAACTCCTTCACTGTATCAGGTAGTGTCTAATTTATCTGATTCAGATTAAACCTTACACTTAATACTGATTTTTGGTGCTGATATTCTAAGACATTTTTATTACCTAATCTAAATCGTCCTTTCAAGTTTTCTAAAGATACAAAAGTTTTTTCTTGAATTTTATGTTCTAGATTTGTAATTCCGTTAGCCTTCTAGGTGGGAAAGTAAAGCATGTTCTTAATAATGAGGATGTCGGGTGTGAGTTTGCTCGGTGTGAGAGAAGAGTTATTCATTTTAAGGAAATCCCACCAGGCTGTTAATGTGGTTATGATATTGATACATTTAAAGCAAATAAATCATTTGATGGAGCTGCTAATAAAAGGAAGATCTGATAGTTTAATGTCTTCTCATAGTGATTGTTCTACATCCGTCCATGAGTGATATGCTGGATTATTATCCAATTTTTAAAAATTATTTAAAAATTACCAAACCTAAACAAATTTTAAAGCAGCAAGCAGAAACTTCTAGTTTACCCTGTCGAATGCTTTTTCAGTATCTAATGAGATAGTGGATGCTTCCTGTTTTTTAATAGAGGTAAAGTCTTTTAGAATTATAAGTCTTTGAGCATTGTTTGTGGAGCGTCTTGCTTTATTAAATCCAGTTTGATCAGGGTGAATTATCTGGGGAGTAATCTTTAGTCTCATAGCAAGAGCTTTACATATAATTTTGAGATCTGCATTGATCAGAGATGGGACGGTAGCTGGAAGGCAGGCTGGGATCTTTATTTGGCTACAGGAGGAGGAGAAGGATGTTGTCAGAGTTTATATTAGCAGGTAGTGAGGGGTGATCTTTAATAAATATAACCATTCTATAAAAAACTGGAGGCAAGAGGTCCCAGAATTTTGATAGAATTCTGCTGGGAAGCTTTCCGGCCCGGGAGTTGTCTCCTTTTGTGACGGTTGTGTGTGATGTTGTTTGAAATATGATTAGTATCAATTATGTTCCTTTGCGTGCGTGACTGTGTGTATGCACCAAACTACGGTGGCCCAGAAAAGTCATTACAAATTAACTCACAATATGAAATTAACTAACAACACAAAACTTTGACTCAACACAACACTTTAACTCAAAATAGAAGTATAACTGCACCAGCAGTTGCTTTGCTTTTATTCTGAAATTTCCACTGGGCTAAAACATTGGTAATCACGTCTCCATTCAGGGTTCATGACATTGTTCAAAGATTCTCCCCTTCAATTGTAAATGGTGTATACTTTTATAGCGCTTTTCTACCTACAAGTCCCAAAGCGCTTTACAGTCACAGACCCATTCACCCAGTCACACACATATTCACACACTGGGGGTGGCTCTGCTGATAAACACAGGCGCCCGCCTACCACCAGAGGCAAGGTGGGGTTCAGTGTCTTGCCCAAGGACGCATTGACTCATGGGCGTGCAAGGTGGGAATCGAACCTGCAATCTTACGATCATGGGTTGACCGCCCTAGCACTGCACCACGGCTGCCCCGTACCGACAGCTTCTCTCCCGCTCTGAGAGCTGTCTGTATGTCAGGCACTTCCACAGTGTTTTTGTGTCTATGTGTCCCACTTCGAAGGGTCACTTTCCCACAATAACCCGAGAGCGGAAAATAAAAACAATAAAATTAGGGGTCCTTTTGTGAAAATAATAAAAAATATTAGTTCGGTAAAGTATTTTTTCACAAAAAAAAAAAGAAATGTTCACAGATTTGGACTTACGAATATGTATATGAGTCATAGAAAAGAAGTAGTTGATTTCGAGTATTATTTTTTATTTTAACCGAAGGTGTTGTACCTGTGAGTGATATGGGCAGGTTAAGTCATCGCATTACATCATCCTGAATATTTTTAAGCAATGGTGCATAATTTAATTGCACTAAGTCTGAGAGGAGTAAATGACACCTAAGTATTTTATATTTCCTGATTTTAGTAGTATGTTTAAAGTTGGCTCTACATCACAACTGAGTCATAATTGCACTGATTTATCCTAATGAGAATTGTGCTCTTCCAGCTTTTGAAACAATTGGGACAGAGCCTTGAGTGATTTGGTAAAGCACCCGGCCATCTAAAGCTTGTGCCACAGTGGGGGAAGGGAGACTCTCCAGAGGAAGACTGATCTGGGACGCCAAGGTCTAGTCAAGGAAGTTGGCCTCTGCTCCAGAGTCCACCAACACTAGAACTGGATGAGATGACTGATAGATGCACAACGCAGCTGGGTGCAGGGTCTATGTGTGGGTGAGGCTAGTTTGGGTGGTCGTGTTTGTTGATCGGACTGATCGGATAGGAAGCGACAGCATGTCCAGAAGTTCCACAGTAAAGACAGACTCCAGTAGATAACCATCGCTGGCGTTCCTCAGTGGAGATGTGGGCTCAACCCATTTGCATGGGTTCCTCAGGTGGGGGGCTTGCACATTGGAGCAGGTTAGAAGTGGACAAGATATGGTTAAATGAACGTGGACCGAGTCCCCATTCTCTTGCTCGATCCCGCAGTCTATTATAGCCTGATAGTCTGGGAGATTAGTTCACCCAAAGTTGAAGGTGGATCCCAATGGTTGAGACCATTGCTGAACACAGCCTGCAGCGCCTCATCATTAAAGTCCACATCTGCAGCCACAGTCTATAAATCCACAGAATCTTCTGCTGCGCTCCAGGCTCTCCTTGTCTCTGGAGAAAAACTGCCTTGTGGAATCCCTTCCTCTTACTGGGTGGTCAAAAACACATTTCAGTTTCTCCACAAAGTCAGAGTAGGAGAGCTGACCAAAACCGGTCGAAAGAGGCATCTGCCGACTCTAGTGCCTTGCCTTCCAGGAGACCAACAACATATGACACTTTTGCTTGGTCACTGGCATAAGTGAGAGGTTTCTGCTCAAAAATTAAAGAACACTGCAGCAGGAAAGCCCTAGACACGCCCAGGTCTCCGGAGTATGTTTTGGGGTCTGGGATATGAATCTCTTTCACAGCTCCTGGTGAATTTGCTGGAAAAGCAGCTGGAGGCATGGCTGGTGTGGGTTGTGCTGCTGTGGCGGTGTCTGTGGACAAAGACTGGGTAAGCCGATCCAACTGAGCCAGGACTGCGTTAAACTTGTGGTCCAGGTCATGGATCATCTGTTCATGGCATAGAAGGTCCACATCAGAGCGAGGAAGGGGTTGCTGAGCAGAGGTAGACATGTCCGCTGGATCTTTTCATGTTAAAATTAGGAAAGGGTGGTGGTAGACTGAATCCAAGTGTGGATGTAGCATATATATTGTGGACTAGTGATCAGAAAATCTGGAACGACTCAAGGAGAGAGGAGGCAGAGACTGCAATATTTGCTTTGAAAAAATATTTTGTAATAATTTGGGGGAAAAACAGACATAACATGCAATAATATGCAGATATCCAAGAAATTACAGTGTTCAACTATTTACAAATAATAGTCCTTTGAGATCCATTGTATCTGAATCAGCTCATGCATCGTCCATACAACCCAGACAGGGATTGATAAATCCAGAGGCAGGTGTCCAGTGAAGGGGAGTGAATGAAGTCTATGAAAATGTCACTGGGTCGTAGGAAGAATGCAAAAACAAAAAGAAATGAGTCTGTAGGCTACAGGAACCTCCTACCAGCCCGGACTGAGCAATAGCATGAAGGAAATTCCAAGGCAGGCTCCAATGCTTGGTCTCTTGTCTGGTTTGGGCTTAGCTCGCCATCTATATATGGCCTGGATAAAGAACAGGACCCATATCATCCAAAAATTAATTACATTCTGTGTGCACACAAGATCTTCCTCTAAATACAAAAATATAGATTGTATTACAGTCATGTAAATAGATTCTGTCATTTAAAGTTCCAGCATTGTACAATATACATTCAGTTCACAATTCAATTCATTGTAATTTAGTTCATAAAACAATTCATTCTAATTCAGATCATAATTCAATTCATTGTAGTTTAGTTCATATTAAAAACTTTTAAGTGAATCATTAGCACTTGAACAAGCACAAGAGCACATAAGGTTGTGTTTCCATTCAATGGAATGGCTTCTCAATTTAAAGTGCATTTCAGTTTATAATACACCGGCAAAATAATAATTTAATTAGACTAAAGAACCCATACATTAAATAATCAATGTGGTTGCATTAACAAAAAAATATGTTACCATGTATTGTAAACATCAATGTTGTAGAAAACAGAAATTGTCATTGAAAGCAGCTGTTAACCTGTCCATGTCATTCATTGACATGACGTTCATGCTAAGCTAACCAAAACAAACATAGGAAGTATAGACTCACCGATTTCGTCAAAATGTGTAAATTACGCGGCTTATTTGTGGCCGTTTTAAGCTGGTAGTTGGCTCCTACAAGTTAACGAATCATATGGCAAAGATCAGGACGAGATCGAATGATTCTAAAGTAAATCCGAAGCCAAACATACCTCGTAGCGTAATAATCCGGCTCTCCTGTCATGTCCTGTGAGAGCTTCCGGGGTAGCGTCTTATAAAGCTAAACGATTGGTTGGTCGCGGTCACATGACCCAAGGCACGCAAGGCACGTAGTACACACGCAACAGGTGAGGAAAATAAATACAATGGCCCAGGTTGGCACCCGTGTTACATGGACACTAACTTGTACAAGTGAATTGATTTATTATGACTTGGCTGGAGAGAGGCTGAAACACAGCTGGCACAGGGACTTGCAGGTGGTCAAACAGACAGGCAGATAGACTGGCAGGAAGGCAGGCTAATAGGATGGACTTTCTGGAAGGGATAGTGCAAAAGTTAGGTTTTGTGAGATCTTTGATGCAACTAAATTTTAGAAGCCGAAGCCTGTTACCACAAGGAGACCAATAATCTGGTACTGGTTAGATATCCTCTTCAGAAATAAAAATTGTCCTTGATGGCCAGCAGGTGCTGGTTGTGGGAATGAGCAGCAGGTGTTGAGCCCCTGGGGGAGGCATTGCCAAAGAACCACAACATTTTGGGGCCCGCGTTGTTCTGGGTGACACCTACCATGGACGCAGAATCTGGTGGGGGCGGGAAGGTTGGCTGGTTGGCTCCTACGAAATAAAAGTATATCAATATAACTATTTAAAATCAGAAGGTTTAAAATTGTTGACTTATTTAGATGGCAAACAAAGCTGTCATATACACTTTCTAGGTAACCAGGACAGAAAAAAAAATGATAGAAATCATTGTCTTTTTATATGCCCTTCAAACCTTGCTAGCTCTCTCAAAAAAGAATGGTTTAGTCATATCATTCCACAAGCAAGACTGTTCCCACTATGTTCAGCACAAATCAATTGTGTATAATGCCCCCAGAATAATCCAATTGACTTGAGAACCCTTGATGATCCCAAAGATAAAAAAGAATAATGACTTGGATTTTTCCATCTCTCAGGTGTCCTTGGGTGTTGTGTTCCTCCCTGACAGAGTAGTTGTCACACTAAACACTCCAAGCTTAATCATTAATGTGTTTTTTTTTATTATTTAGTAACCTGCAGTCTGTCATGATGCACAAAGTACCTGAGGAAGATTGGAGAAGTTCTTCAGGAAAATAATGTGCTTTTGCCACGGGCTCATGTGACTGAGCACTTCATTTGTGAGAGGGGACGTCAGAGATTCCTTTCAGTTAGGAATAAATACCTTCAAATTACAAATGTACCTCCAGGCACAAACTGAAACTCAAGGCTTCAGTTTTCTGGGACAAAAACAAAACAAAAAAAACCTATCCCTTTCTTTGGACAGGGAAGGGTTAAGATCAGATGCTGATAAATAGATTCAGCAGAAACAAGTTATACCTGCCATCCTACAATCTCCTATCAATTTAAATAAAAACCACAATGTTTTATAATAAAACATAAATGCCTTTTTTCAAAGAGTCTACCCGCTATACAGTATTTAATACTGTTTAGCGTTTGCATTTTTTTTATTTTCCTTACTTGGCAGAATACGCATAAATTTGCCCTGATAGGCTGTACCAGGGGATATATCCCCCAAAATGTTTGCCTCTTGATCAGTTCGGCACCTAAACCCCTTCATTGTGACAAAGTGGAAATTAAAAGAGGAGAAATATTTTCTGTTTGTTGGAATCAAATGGCAAAACTACGTGTTTTGTTCTTGGAAAATGGGAAAAACCAAGCATCTAGGGAAAATTCTGTAGAACAAAGTTGTGGGAACAGTTTGAGAATTTAAATGCAAAATATCACGAGAAAGGCGCCAACCTGTCATGACTTGAAGGATTGACAGACCCAGATGCTGAAACCCAGAGAGAGGACGAAGATAGGTGAAAGGTAAGAAATGGGTTTTATTTTCCTTCCAGGAAAGTTGGTGTGACTGGGTGAGCAGCTGGAGAGGAAAGCGGCTTGTGGCGTGGCTGGAGGTAAAAGCGCGGCTTGGCAAAGCTTGAGGGTTCCACCGGACTGCTGGAGAACTCGAGCTGACATCCACACTGGGGACTCTTGGAGGCTGGAATCCTGAGACAGAGAGAGGCAGGTTAAGCACAAGGCCAGACTTGAACAAGGAAACATGAACTAGACTTGAGACCAGGTAGAGTCACCATAGAGGGTAACGAACTGGCGTTGGCTAATGGGTCTGGATCTCCTTAAGAGCAGAGCAGGTGATGAGGTGAATTGGTCCCAGCTGGTGGAGTCAGGAGCTGAGCAGGAGGGGGAGGGGGAGGAGACTGACAGGCACCATAACACAACCTAAGCGAACACCGCTGGAATTTTAGTGCTGCGCTGACTGCGAGCCGTCCAAATGACTACAAAACAATGCATTGTGAGAAACGGTGTCCTGACAGTTTTTGTAGTAAAAGTGATCAAATAAAATAAATTTAAATGCCTATTGATGAAAAAAATTGGCTACATACATTACAAAACATTAACATAATTATAAAAGTTTTAATAACAAAGATCATACTTTGTGGGGAGAGGCATATTTAGATTCAATTGAAAGTTAAGGACAACTCCAATTTCCTGTTCTCGTTCAGTCTCGCTGCAGCTCAGCAATCGCCTTCATCTCAGGTGCCTCTCTCCCCCTACAGCCGCCTGGTCTCGCCAACGATCCGCCAACGAGGCGCTGGTTAATCTCAACCCCACTGTTGTTGCATTGTCCACACGTATTTTAAGTCTATCTAAGATTAAATCTTGTCATTGGTCACACATTTAATGTTAAAGCCCAATTAGCTGTCACGCATCTAGGTGTGTGACATTTATTCTCCGCAGTGGACCCATCCCCTGGGGGGCGGTCAGCTGCAGACAAAGCTGCGCTCAGGAACCATTTGGTTAGGGTTAATACACTGCCGCGTGTAGACATAACCCAACCATAACCGTAACCCTCCTCCAGGTCTGTGCGGCCAAGAAAAAAAGTTCAGCACTGACTGCATGTATTTAGAAAATTAGGTGTGAATAGACACTTTCTAAAAAGGAAAGTAAGGAACTCCTCCTGGTCTGGGATGGGGGCTGACAGGTTTCCTGCTCTAAATGTTTCCCTGCTTAAAGCCCGGTCAATGTCACGCCCCCAAGAGTCATTTACCCCACCGGGATTGGTTGGTTCTTCAGCTCCACATAACCCTGACAAAGTGTCATATAAGGGCGGGGGCCGCAAAATATGATCTTCAGGACCTCAAATGGCCCACGGGCTGCAAGTTTTAGACCCCTGGTCTAAACCCATCACAATAGACCGTGAAAGGAGCAGCAACATTTAAAAAGTGAGTTTGTTTTTGTATTTTATTGTGCATATCTTCTGTTGGGTCTGACCATTCACACAACACGCTGAAAGTGTCGGTCTCGTACCAACAGGCATCATGTTTAATGAAAAACAGGGCAATAACTAGTTCACCATTCAAAACAAAAGACTTATACCTACTCCCATAGCTGATCCAGAAACAACAATTTGATGACCCAAGTAATTGACTTAATTAAGGAATACATTTCTATTTCTACACTCCAACTAGATCAATCTTTCTGAGGCAAGTTGTTTATTGAATTGAATCAAATCGACCTATAACATTGAGAAAATAATTTCAAGATTGAATAAATCAGTTGAAATTGATCTTGGAAAATAGACTAGATGTGAGAAAAAGGTTCTGTTAAAATGTTACTACTCAGGTAATCCCACCCAGTGGGGTTACATGCAGAGAATGTGGAATGAATGGATGCTTCCAAACCCACAACAAGGCAAACTAAAATACAACTGGTAGCCCAATGGTCTAACATTAACAAATGCAATTCCTATCACAACTTGAAATTAAAGCAGTACAATATAATTGCAAAGCCAGAGCCGGAACAGCAGGTCAGAGAGGTGGCTATATCACACTCCCACCCTGAGCTTCTCTCTAAGAAAAGAACATAGCAACCTCCCTGAACAGAATCCAGTAACCATCACAGTGGCAGACATCCAAGAAAGAGTCTCAGGTATGAAGAACTGGACAGCACCGGGCCCTGACATGATACATGCCTACTGGCTAAAGAAGCTCACAGCACTCCACGAGCGCCTGGCAGCACAAATGAACCAGCTGCTAAGAGATGGGACTCACCCCAAATGGCTAACAGAAGGGCGAACGATCCTGATCCAGAAGGATCCCTCAAAGGGTGCAGTCCCATCCAACTACCGGCCAATAACCTGTCTGTCCACAACATGGAAGCTCATGTCAGGCATCATTGCAACCAAGATAAATAGGCACATGGATCAATACATGAGTAACACACAGAAGGGCATTGGTAGAGACTCCAGAGGAGCCAAACACCAACTCCTGGTCGACAGAACAGTCACTCAAGACTGTTCTAATAATGTTCCCTTTGGAATATTTTAATGTGGAAAACAAAGGTGGGCTGAACTTTTTGAAACTAAAATATGAATGGATTTAACATTCATTCTTGTTGACCTGTTTGCATGTACACATACTGTATCATTTACACTTGATTGTCTTACAAGAAATACAAGAAATATGGAAAACTTCCCCATATGCATCTGAGTGACACTGGTTGAATTTTTGGCTAAAGATGTTCTGGATCGATATTAGGTCAGTGAATTTCATTGGTCGAAATTAACCAATGTTAACAATGAATCATATCAGCAACCACAAATTATGATATGAATCAAACCAATAAAATGAATTGTTACATCCTTAATAGAGACCAATGAGGTTGACGGTGAATGTGTAAAGAAAAATCCTTTGAAGTCAATCAAATCAATAATTTATTCCTAATAACTACGACCAGGGTCAGAGAGCACAAAGGCAAAGAGAGACTTACAGTCTCAGAGGGAAGAGGCAGACACATCAATCTAATCATTTAGGATAAAAAAATCTAACACAGAAAAAAGCTGATGGAGGGGTTTAGAGACAAAAACTGTCAGAAAAGCAAAACGAGGAACAGGTTATTTAGATAATAGGCTGGTAAACTGAGGGAGCAGAGAAACTAGCATCTGACAGAAGGCTGCAGAGTATTAGGGAGGACTAATAAAACCTGTTGGCCCAAATGTTTCACATGTTAGTCAATGTTATGTTTTTACCACCATTGTAAGGTGCAAGCTCAGATTGAACTGTAATCAAACTAACAGTGAAGAGAGTGCTTTTTGATGGTCCTTGGGATAAATACTGGCAGACCTTGTATCAGAAGAAATAAATGCCAAGTAAAGAAAAAGACAGGCTTTGACCTACAGAAACTTGATGGCATTCCAACCCTTTATAACAATAACAGATTTGGCCGGAGCATTAGGGAAGCACTTTTACTTCCTGTGCGTAGAAGTGTGAAGACAGGTCAATGTGATTAACATAGTGCTGCTTACAGTATGAATGCTTTGTTTGATCTATTATTCAGAGCCCATTTTGTCATTTAAAGCATCCTCTAGTCTAACAATGTAATGTTAAAATATTTAACATTGGACACGAAAAAACCTAGCGTTTGCCTGACTGTTGGCAGCAGCTACCACAAATGCTTCTGCACCAGGAACAGGTACAAGTATTCATCAATGTGTGAAGTAATGCAGCATCAGCATCTCTCTAGTCTACAGAGACTCAACCTTACTTTTACACCCTACACTTTAAAAATCCTGGAATGATAAAACCACCCTCTGTCATTTATTTTCCGTTTCTTTCAGAAAATAATCACTTTTGTTTTAGAAACACATATATTTATGTTGTTGCAGTTGTTCCCATTGCATCGTAACCCTACTCTTAAGGTAAATCCTTTCTTCTTTAGAGCTCCAAATCTGAGAATAACTTTACTAGACTTCCTATACCTGACTGTTCTAAATGTGCAGTGTTTTTTTTCTTGTGATGCACAAACAACCGATGTTTCATTGTTTTCATTTAACATTAATATCCCTATGAATCTATCTTGGTTTATTATGTTAAGTATTATTATTTATCTCAGTGAGGACTTCATTATTGGTTTATTACTTTTTACCGAGCTGAAAGAATAACTATGGAGTATAGGAGGGGTAAGTGGAGTAATTTTATTTATTTATTTGTTCAGTTCCGGTCTGTGTCATTTGAGGACTGTGCTGCAGGGGTTTTCAGTTAGATCAGAGTATCTTTTCAAACAGGAACAACTTCAGTTTATCAAATCAACTCAACTTAAACTTTAATAAAAAAATAAAAAAAGCACTTCTCGTGTCTGCACAACTCAAACAGCTTAAACATTTAAAACAAAAAACATACAGAATATTACAATTAAAACCCAGCCTACCCTTCACCTTTCCCACTATGAAAGTAGTTTTTTCCTGGTCCTGTGGGTGCATCCCAACATGCCAGTAGCCACTGGCCAGGTCAAGGGTGGAAAGCCACTCTGCCTGACTCAAACTGGTCAAAGTCTCCTCTATCCTTGACAGCGGAAATGCATCTTTGTGGTTCACTGCGTTTAGTTTCCTGTAGTCCACACAAAAACGCAACGTTCCATCCTTCTTTCTTACTAGGACTATTGGTGCTGCCCAAGTGCTGGTGTCTGCTTTGCCCTTCCTTTGGGGACGTGTTTAATGAAAAGGTGAAACAGAAAGTCTGAACATAAACAGGCTGCAGGTCAAGATGGTGTCAACCCCAGAGTCTAGAAGGCTTACACAGACCAACTATGTGGCATTCTGCTGTGCTTCCTCAATCAAAGATTGACCCAGAAGAAGGTTACAGTGCCATTGAAGACATCTTGCCTTGATCCAGTTCCTGACTAATCTAATCAATCTGACCCCAACAACAGAAGAGCTGCTGCTCTATTACCACCAATCATGAATCTCTAGAAGAGACTTATAATAGTTATGTTCAACAGGCTCCTTTTGCAACTGCTTTAATACAGTTTTCTTATTGTCACAAATCACGTGTGGCAGCAACATTTTACCAATTTGAAAATCGGTATAGCATTTTCAGCAACCAGTTTCAGCATACAGCATTCACACATTAATTAACGCGGTATAGACATTTTTATACATTTGGATTTAATCTCTTACAAGAGCAGCAAGTTTTGTTTGTACTAGTTGCAGAGAAAAATGTCAATACCTTTGCTTTGACTGGATATGCACTCATAGTTTCTCCGTAAAGGCTCCGTAAAAACCCCCATTTCAGTGTTAAATTTATTAAATTTGCGTTAGGGTGCCTATATCCTGTCACCTTGCTGCTACGATGACTCTATGATGCACTGTCTGAGTAGGACACGCTGGAGGAGGGGGGGATTGCACACGGGGGAAATCAATTAACAGGTAGAGAAGCGGAGGCGGGGCTTAGACTCACCGCTTCTGATTCCAGACAAACTAACAGCTGCTTCCTAATAAGAAATAGTTGTCATTCATCAAATTAATAATTTATTGGGTTTACTGGATTTAAAGAAAAAAATAGAAAGGAGTCTGCATCAAAGTGAATTTTTTTCCATCATCTCACTCATCTTAACTCTGGTGTTTGACAGACAGAAAAGTCTATTCAAGGTTGTGGAAAATGGACACAAGATCAAAGGAAACATCACGCTTATAAAGAATACAAACATTCAAATTAAATAATTCACTAAATATCCTGACTGCATTTCGAATCAATACAAGTTTTGCCAAATGAACTATTGCGATATATCGGCAAAAACATTTTTCTAACACATCTAGTGTTGCGGCTCCCTGTGCTTTCATCTCAGTGGGAAACTGATCCAAATGTCTCTTTGAGAGGTTCAGGTTGCTGACCCCTGGTCTAGCACATCCACAGGCATTCCAGGTTTGTACTGTAACATTATCATGTAAAGTAAAATGTTTTGTTAAAAAAAAACATATTGTTGCATAATGAGGAAATAAAACACTTTATGTTCTTATTTGTTATTTATTTATTTTTCTTCCTCAAAGTATCAATAAGTGTATCGTTAAAAGTCCGGATCTATAAGCAGTATCAATAAGAGTAGCAGTACCGTTAAAACCTTAACGATACCCATCCCTACTTCTGACCCTGACCATGGGGGGGGGGGGTTCCTTTCTGCCAGTGCTTAGTTATAAACTTTACTTAAAATGGGTATCCGTTTATTTGAGAAGGTCTTTTAGTATTCTCCTGATAGCCCGTCCACACCAGGTGTTTTGCCATTTTTTGCCATATAAAAATCTCAATATGTAACTACAGCCAGCAAAAAACATTGAAAATAACCACATCAATTTGGAATATTATTTATTGTGATATTTATCATTTCACTCATCAAGAAATCCGATTTTCTGAAGACCAAACCCATCCACCTCTATTTCCTTCGACCACCCTGTCATGTAGATTATCGCGCCTCAGTTCCATCAAGAAGTCCTTTACTATTCCATCATCCGTGCTGAGAGTCCAGTCTGTCCAGTTGGGTTTCTGCATATTAGCTTTAGAGCCGGAAATGTCCGCTCGACAGACCCAGTGAACATGGGGACGGTCAGCGCCAAACACACAAATCTGTACAGCTGCTTCACGATTCACTCAGATTTTTCTGATGAAGGAAGTCAAGGAGATCAAAGGGAGATTTGCCATACATTACAGTCAGCTCTGTTTTTAACTGAGACAGATTGAAAAGTGCTCTGTGTCTAACCGGACAAGGCTGCATGTGGGAAATGTTTCCTGTATTCCTGAAACTTCTGTCCAATCAGAAGGTCGGAATACTGTGACGTTGTCTAAGCCTGCTAGAAGGCCCTGCTGACACCAACTCAAAATCTGATTGGTTGAAAGAAATAAATGACTGAAATTGATTTCACATTAGAGGGCCTGCAGAACTCATAGTAAAGGCCTCTCTAGCTCTGACCTGCCCGGCAACAGAGGACAGCTGAAATGCGATTGGTTAAATGCTCCAATGTGAAAATACGTCTGTCTGGAAGCAGCATAACCATCATAAACACAATAAAAGGGAATGGACAGACCATTTGGAATGATTTAGTGAGTATGCATGTACAAAATAGAATTAACACATGATTTAGATATTTTTTAGGCCTTTACAAGCAGCCTAGACAATCCATTGTGGCTCTAGTTTTTAGCCTGCTTATTGTTGTAAGACTGTACCACAAAATTGTTTGTTTTTGAACATCCCAAAGATGCGTCAAACAGAACTGAACACAGAGCTAATGAAGATCTGTCAGTCGTAATTCACACAATACATTTTGAGTTTAAACTCTGAAAAAGCTCAAAGCATCTACAAAACACACTTCATGCTGTGATAAATGCACTGCTTGGGTGTCCCCTCTCTTTTCAGGCATCAGTCAGCAGCAAATAAACAGCACTTTTGGAACAAGAAGTGACCCTAAAAATCCACTAAGTAAGGTCCAAAAGGTTGGTGCACCTAAGTTTTGTGCTGGTGCACCTGAGACAAAAAGTTAGGCTAAGTGGTGCATATAGATGGTCTACAACAGTGTATCCCAACCCTAGTCCTCAGGGCACACTGTCCTGCATTTTTTCAATCCAACTCTGCTCAAACATACCTGCCTTTTGATGACTGTCATTGTCAGGCTGATACAGAGCCTGATGGTGAGCTGAATCAGGTGTGGATAAGCAGGGCAACATGGAAAACATGCAGGACAGTGTGCCCCAAGGACCAGGTTTGGGAAACCGCGTTTCCATGGGCAAAAGTAATCGGAATGAACGCCTGATCGGAAAGAAAATGCTTCATGTAAACGCGCCGTTCAGAATACTCTGCCCCGATCAGACTCGTTCGGATCAGAATTTCTTTCCGATCGAGATAGATGGGTTATACCGATCGTTTATCCGATCGTGGAGCATGTAAACGGTCATTCCGATCGTGTGTCACTGCTGCTCTGGGTTACGTCATGCATAGACGGTGTTTCGCTGAGAGAAAGCTTTGGAGCGCATACGGGACCGACCAGCTCTGAGGACGCCCCGTGAAAAGCTCCGCTCCGCTTTCGCCCCGCTGGCTCTCCCCTCTCTTTCACCCCTCACGAAGGAGATGCAGGGAAGGAGCGCTTCGTGCCCCCTGACGCTCACTCAGTCCACTGGCACCCAAGTGAACAGAGGAGCTGGATTAATCATTTTGTGTCCGAGGGGGGAGGATGCTTTGTTACGTGTGCGTTTTGTTATGTGTGGGAGAATCCAGACTACGAGCCGTCCCGCGCTCTGGGTTAGCGGCTGCAGGACTCGGGAGGAACCGTGTTGGAACAGAGCTCGGGCCGCTAGCTCACAGAGTGGCTTTGGGGCGGTCTGTGTGAACTTTTCAGAGCAGAAATGTCGCGTGGTGTCACGTGGATTTGTGTTTCCAGTTGTGTCCCGACAAAATAAAGGCTGCTGTTATTTCCAGACATTTATGTGCGCTAAGATGCAGATTGCTGCGTTTCTCGCACGGTCCTGGATTTTGTGTCCATCAAGGCTAACGTTGTTAGCCCGTGTTAGCCTGTCCTCAGCCTTTTTCCAGCTCTGTTTCATTCACAAAACAGCACTGATCACACAGATTAAATATAACGATGAGCGAACAGGCGCTTCATAATATTCATAACATTAATAAAAGCACGTTTGGAAGGTCGTCTCGTACTACGGAGCTGCAGCACATGCTGTCTATCTGTGGCAGCGGTTTGTTGACAACGGCACCTAGTTCCTCATCCGGGTGATTTTACACTACTGCACATGCCCAGATGATTCATTCCGAATGATAGTGTGAGCCATGGGAACGTTTGTTCTAATCGGAAAAAGGTTTTCTGTGCCCATGTGCACGGGTGAATTTTAACCCGACCTTTGTTTCGATCAAGATATTCTGCCCATGTAACCATGGCTACTGGTTTAAAATTCTGCTCAACATAATGAGGCATTACTCACCTCTGACCTCCTGACCCGCACCCCACAGACCTAAAGACTTATCCTACGTACGCACTGGACATGTGATTGAACACACTGAAAGCATGTTCTTTAACGCAGTTTAGCTTATGATGTTTACACTGGACCCCAGTGCAGCCACCCAATACTATCATGGACTCAGTGTTGGAGAATGGAGAAGGCTCAGTGTGAAAGGACGAAGCGGTGCAAATCTTGTTAATCTTGCTCCAGGATTTTTCTTCTACAACTGTATTCAGATCTATAAAAGACTTGGTGTCATAGAATTTCAGTCAGAATTACTAAGTTCCCTCCCATGGCGATCAGACAGCGATCCTTCCTTTTGTGATCACTTGTCAAATGGTTTGCACTTCCGTGAATGAAAAAGGATGCCATCCATACGTCGATACCAGATCCTGGTCCCAGATGGGTCAGAGTTCAACTTGGTAACTTTCAGTGTGCGTTAAATGGCAGCACGGTTTGTACATAGAGTCTAAAAACATATTTAAAACCTGAGTAGTGATGCATGAATGTGAGAGGTTTGAACGCAGAAGCCCAAAACACACATTCACGTGCATTTACATAGATTTTTCATTTAAAGTGGTCGCTAGACTGCACATTGCTGAGCCCAAGGTGGACATAGCATTAGTCGAATGTAACTGTATAGCCCTGGACCCATGCTGGAGGTTTTTGTGTTGACCGAGCCCGTAGAGGATAGTAGAGAGGACTGCTTGCTTCTTAGAGGGAGGGACTGTGTGCTGCAGTTCCGTTGAGCCCCTTACAGCCACCCCTAAGGAATCTTATTTAAAACATAATGTTTATAATCATCCACAGGCATTTTCATTTCAGTTAATTACCCTCAGTGTATACATTTGTGTATAACTGTGTATGGTTTTCTAGTTTTCACACTGGTGCAATGTCATTCTCAAAATAAGTTAAATTACATATAAAATACAAGAGGATTTTCCGTTGTAAAAATAAGTATTCTTGCCCTTATAAGACAAAATGAAATCTTGAAATGAGTTACAAACTCTTATTTTTAGTATATTTTTCTGGAATTTGAAATTATGTCTTTATATAGCTGTGTTTTGCTAAAAATGTTTTATATTTTATAGTAGGTAAATTTACTCCAAATATATTTAATTTTATGCTTTAACAGTCCATAATTTCTGGAACATAATCATCTCAAAGAAAAATAGAGTGACACTTTTCAAGATAATATCAACATTTTTTACATAAATGTATGTTAACTTTAAAACTATTGTCCAGCTGTTGTAAAAATATTCCTAGCGTGTTCAGAGTAAAAAATTAATTTCAATTTTCTATAAATAAGCAAGTCTGTTTCTTGAAACAAGACAGCTTACCATTCACAAATTAAACTTCAGCTTTACAATATGTCAAGTAAAAACTTGTTTCATAAAAGTTACTTGGAGGTTAGTTTTGTCTTATACCAAGTGCAACTAAGTCAAAGAATAAGCCAAAGTCAGCTTTAATGTCAAATATGCTGCATACACATGACATACAGCACAGATGAAATTACTTTCCTCTAACAGTTATAATGAGGAGAATAACAGCCATCTGAATAGTGCAAAAGAGCAATGAGATGGTTAAAGTGACAACAGTTCTAAGAACCTCTGACAGCCTGGCTCAGTGAGAGCTTGAAGATGTTGGTGATGAAATCTATGAGCTCATCAGCACAGTTCCTCAGGACACAGCCAGGAATGCTGTCAGGTCCTCTGTGGTTTTATCCTTCCCAGTGAGCGCCTCACGCTGTCACGTGAAAGCCTCAGCACCAGGTCACTGGGAGGGGGAGGAGTCTTCTGTGTTGGGGTGCTGTTGTCTGCCTCAAGGCGGGCAAAGAATGTGTTTAGCTGGTCCAGCGTTCATTCCGATTACTTTTGCCCATGTAAACGCGGCTATTGTCCAAGATGTTTTTACCTCTTGTGGGGAAGTTGATATGTCCATGGAGTTGTGGAAAAACGCTCTTGGGGTTTGCATGGTTCAAGTCCCGGCCAGGATGAGGAAGACATCAGGGTGTGCTGTCTGCTGCTCACTGATGTGCTGGTGTAGTTCATACAGAGCCTCACTCCTGTTGGTGGTGGAGCTGGGAGAGATGTATGCTGCTACCAGCAGTGTGGAGCTAAATTCTCTCAGCAGGTATGTATGTGCACATTCGGTTAAAACAATTAAACCCAGTTAAAACTTAAAAACACAAAACCCAAAACCACAGGATACACCCAAGATTGGGGGAGGGAGGAGCCGCTGCGTGTTCACGCGCCGCCAGTCAGTCAGTTGTAAATAGTAAAAATTTAAACTGGAAACAGGATCAAAATAGTTGGTGAGATTTTCTTTTACTTTATGTAATCGTTTTTGTCATGATCAAGTTCATTTATTGGGTTTAAATGCATTTTGGGCCATAAACTACCAGTTCCTGACACTTAAAGACCAAACTAAAATCAAGAACCAGATTTTTCCCAAAGAAAGAATGATCTCCACACAAAAGAAAAAAAGAAATGAGTGCCCTTCAGGTACTTCTCTGTATCTTTTAAAAATGACTTTTGCACCTATAGCACAAGACAAAAACTGTTTAAGATGCTTGGTTTTTTTTGTAGCTTATTTCCTTTTCATTAATCAAAGATACTCAAGGTTATTTTACTCATCTCCATGTAAAGTTTGAAACTTTAGGAAAAAATCTTAAACTGCAGTTTTATTCCTTTGCATCAAAGTGCTATAACATGCATATTGTGGTGTTAGACAGTAACCAGATAGGGAGGATACATCCATCTTACTTCTATCACTAGCTTTTTTTTGCTGAGAAACAGCTGCTAAATCCCAACTCAGATAGGCAGAAAGAGCCATTACTTACTCATCTTCAATAACTCTTGACAAGTTCTTATGAAACATTCAATATTTTCCACATGATTACTGAGAGACACAAGTTCTCACTGCGCCTCTTGGTGACAATTATTATAGAGGGGTGAGGTTAGAATGGGCTCAGTGAGAAGTCTGGCATTCTCAAGAGGCCTCATCGCCATCGTCCTATGCAGTTTTGTCACGACTGCATTACCAAAAATTGGTCTTGTCCGTATTTTTGTCTCTGCAGAGTTATTTTGACAAGAGCACAAGCATTTGATACAGCATTCAGGCCTCACGCTCTCAGGCAGACAACAGTAAGAAGACATGCTTCAGAGGTGGTGAATATGACGACAACGTTCACCTGAAAATTCCTTTCCTACCTACAATTCTTTGAGCTAATTTCGGAGAGAAGATTTCTGTTATCAGCCCTGAACAGATCCAGTAATGAAAACACGTCTCTGAAGCTCCTTTTGTTTCATTTATCAGACCTTTAGCTACAACAGATATTAGAGAATTATGCTCTGATTTTTTTGTGTGTGGAATGATTCAAACAAAAATGAATGAAGAATGCAGCATATGGATATTTTTTGTATTATTGTCTGGCATGTATTTAGATCGTGCATGTCCAAAGTCCGGTCCGTGGGCCAAATGCGTCATGCAATGAAATTCTTACCAGCCTGCAGGCTCCTTTCATAAAAACAAAAATATGCGGCCCCCGGCACTTTTTAAAAACTGCTTGTAGGATTTATTGATCGCGGTTAGCTGAATTGTTACCCTTCTGTGACACTTTCTAGCTCATTTCCAAAACATCAACTGTATATAAAAAGGGAAAGTTGACAGTGAGAGGCCACCGCTTCCAGGACAAGTGGAATTTGGCAGCTTTTTTCAGTGAAATAGGAAACAACAGTTTCTGCCAAATATGCCAAGAGGCTGCAAGCTGTTTTCAAGGAGTTCAATATCATGAGATACCACCAGGCTAGACATGCTAATCACTACAGCCTACATGTAAATGCTTCTGAACGGTGCAAAAAATTGACAAATTCACATAATTTTGGAAAAAAAAAACATTTAGATGTATTTGTGTTTTATGTGAAGAAATTAGTATTGCAATGAAATGTTCACTTGTGTGTAAAGTTATTATAATAGTACAAAGAATGTTTTCACATCACCAAATCTGGCCCTCAGCAAAAATTTTGAACATCCCTGATGTAGATAGATGTTGGGTCTCTATTATTAAATCTGCATGTCACTGGAGCAGTGAAGACAAATGTTAAAATTTTCCACAGTTTCAAGGTGAACTCTGCATGAGATGGATCGATGCTTAAAGACCTGTTTCAATGAAAAACTTGTTTTTTGGTGTGTTTTTTTATGGAGGAAATATATTAAGAAAATATCTCTAAAAATTTAATTCCTGAGTATATTTTTATTTAAATTGTTGTGAATCAGAACAAAACAGCAGTTTGAAAAAGCTTCTAGTTGTGACGTCAACAACTGCATTTAGCAGGCCACGAGCTCCCTGCTCCACTCCATTCCGATGGATCTCCTCATAGAAAACTAGATCCATGTATGTGCGTATTTGGCTGCCTTTACACTGCATGGTTCAAGTGACCCAATTCCGATTTTTTTTCCTCTCATTTGGCACAGATCGGATATGATCGGTGAATGTGTAAGCAGGACAAAACCACATGGATTCCGATTTTCTCAGATCGGACACAGGCCTCTCTCATATGTGGAAATAAATCGGAAACGAATCGGATACGTGCATTAGCGTGTGCCATGTAAGCAGACAAATCGGATATTCCCCAGTAAATGCGAGTCGTACCTCAGTGACGTCAACTCAGGAGACCACCAACTGAGATTACATGACTTAATAAGGTGCTTTTGTGCTGATTTTGCTGTCAGCGTGTTACCTTTCAGCCTCATGCTTCAGACCGTAGTCGGAAACCGCTGTTATGTCCGGTCCGGACGCAAACGGTAACTAATGAAGCGGGACACCGTTGCTATGGAACAGGTTAGAAGCCGTTTATTTCTTTGGGGGGCGTGTATGATGGGGACCGTGTGTGTGTGTGAGCGCGCGTGCTTGTGTGTGTAAGGAGAGAGGGGGCTGTGAGCGCGGAGCGGGGGAGTGTCAGAGAACCGTAAATTAAAGATAAGGTGTCTCCCCCAAAAGCTTTGGAGTCTTTCTTAGCCCACTCTGGAGGCTGAGGGTTCAGAACGGAAAAGAGAACCCCGAGGAAAGCTCCCGATTGTTTCTGACTTCGGTCGAAAAAGAGAAGTCATCGCGCAGGAAAGGTTCAACACTTGGATCAAACTGTTAGTACAGCACAACGTCTGCAGACACTTCCTCATTCAAAACTCAGAGAGAGCCGAGCAGCCCTCCTTCTTTTCCTCCCCCGTGCATCCCCTCAGAAGCGCCCAAGGCAACGCCTCCTTCCGTCGCCGCCTTGCCTCCATGACAACCCCAGTCACAAAAGTCTGAAGGAGGTCCCCGGAATGCGGAAATACTGCTACGTAGTCCTCAGAACGTCTATGTTTGATAGTTTCAGCATTGTATAGTGTAAATGCAAAAATCAGATACGGGTCACTTTTAAAAGATGATGTAAGCGGGTCGTCAAAAAAATCGGATATAGTCAGAAAATCGGATATGAGCATCAAGACCTGCAGTGTAAATGCGGCCTTTGTTTTCCTTGTCTGAGCTGGAATCTGGCTCAAAGATGTACGGCTGGGTAGCTCCATTATTTCTCGCTGTTTTTGTTGCACCGGTAATATTACGCTGGGGATGTGGGGGGCTGTAAGCGAACGGGAGAGAGTGTAAACAGATTGGTGATGGGAAATGGGGACTGGGTTGCTCCACAACAGTTCCACCCAAACTCAGAAGCAAATTTCTAATGAACTACTGCGCTCCGGAGAACAGTGGGAACGATTTTAAAATAGCTCAAAAGATAACTGGAGTGAGACTCTAAGCCAGGGGTCGGGAACCTTTTTGGCCGAGAGAGCCATAAACGCCACATATTTTGAAATGTAATTTCGAAAGAGCCATACAATAATGTAGCGTCCCTTTCCCACACTGAGGCATGGAGACTTAACCTCTTTTAAGGTTCTTTATTCTGGTTACTGTAGACCGCAACAAACGCCGTACAATTAATTCAGCAACTCCTGAATCTCTCCCGCCGAGACGAGAGCGCTTCTCCCAACTTTATATTCCCCCCTCCCGCTCCAGCCCTCCCATTTCCCTTATTCGGCCCATGGCTGAACCCCATTGGTCCAAACTACCTAACAACAGGCTGAGTGACAGAACTGAGGGCCAATCAGCTCTGCTTGATCGATGCGTTCCATGAACTCCAGAACCTTTAATGCGGCCCGACAGCCAAGTTAAACTCAGTCCGCGAAAATATGTTTAAAACTAAATATACAAGTGAATGTGTGCATTTGATGTAATTTCAACACTTTTAAAGTACAATAGGTCTGTGGATTCTTTTTAATAACATTGTTATGCTGTTGCTGATAAATGATGAGTATTTTTCATGGTAGTTTTGCTGATGGTCTAGTCTGGTTGATACGTGGTGAGTTTCTGCTTTAAACGGGATCTTAGGTCTGAATGTTCTGTAGATGTGAGACAGACATGGAACCAAACACAAACTCACACGCTGCAGTGAGTGACGGGCAGCGGGTTTACGTTTTTACCATCCCTGCGCGGTTCACCTGCTGCCCCCCCCCCCCGGCTTTCTTCCTCACACATCCCGTCCCGAAAAACTGCGCGCTCTTCCTCAGAGACGGGAGCGCGCAGTTTTAGGCACTGAGTGGTACAAACTCTGTGAAATAATAGATAATAGTAAACTGATAGTTTTCTCTCCAAGCAGCGCTACTACTGCGCGCCTCTGGCATCGCATCGCGCCCAAGAAGGACTGCTCTAATGAAAAAAAAAAAAGTATAATTAAGGATTTGTCTGCGAGCCACATGTGACCATCAAAAGAGCCATATATGGCTCGCGAGCCATAGGTTCCCGACCCCTGCTCTAAGTAAAGAACCAGAAGAACTCTGACATTGAGAGTTGAGTCTGCACTCCGTTATGCACTCATTCAAAACTCAGCAATCACCTATTGCTGTCTCAACATCTTGTCTTCCAGGTAGAGGTACTCACAGTAGCTAATGCAGGACTCAAATGTGTAAACAAGGTCCAAAACAGAAAGGCGACCACAGACAATGGTCCCAAGACTGGAAGTTCGCTGATGAAGACAAGTCTCTGGCATGAAGTGAAAGGAGCAAAGAAAATATGGACACTGCTGAACAGGTGAGTGTAATGAACATGATGACCAGCAGACAAAGGAGAGGCAGAATCCTGACGACCAGACTCTTTACACTGATGGTTAATTAATTTGAACAGAAATAGATGGACACTATTTCTGGAAGATACATAAAATCCAACTTAAAAAACAAAACATTAAAAAAGGTCACCAATCCGTACATATTTTCCTATCGAGCCTTTTTTGTTGTAATTTGCAACAAAAGCCAGACTTTAATCTGGTGGTCAGTGATAATGCAGCTAAACTAGCTTACTTTTTTTACACAAACACAAACCAGCATCACAAAAAAAAGGTCACTTCTAGGTGCTTCATATGTGCATCTGTTATACAGTGTCCAGTTTTTCCACTTTCGGTGTAATTGTGCTTATTGTAGTTTCAGTCTGTATGTTAGTATTTCCATTGAGTATATGTTGTTGATTGTTGATGTCCACTGCTCCTTTGAAGGGATCACCGTAGTGCCCACAGCTCCTGGTTAATGTTTTTTTGGCTAGTGACATAACTTTACCCCTTGTGCTATCTTAGATGACCCCCCCCCCTTCCATTGAGGTGTTCTCCCCACCATGACAAAGGTGGATAAAGGTGGAAAGATTTCATGTAATCCATGGACCCCAGTGAAAATCACAAATCATTGAAGAAAAAATGTTCAGAGCTCTGTCTAGTGGGTCTAGATGACCCAACTCCCAACGTTAAAGTGCCTGGGATAGCACAAGGGTTAAATAAATATTTGTCACTTTGGGTGATTGAGTTTCCTGAGAACATGTACAAATAAAACAGTTCTGGTAACAAAGGAATTGTGCATCCAAGCACTTTGCATGTGAGATCACCCACCATCTTCCAAAAACTTGTTACTTTCTGACATTTCCAAAATACATGAGAGTTTTAACATTTATTACTCCACATTCACGCCAACAGCTCTGATTTGTTTTTAACTATTTGTTCTTCAGTTTAGGCGTTATGAAAAATCTTATAAGGTTCTTCCAGGCAAACTCTCTCCCTGTTCGGGATCCAGTGGTGGTATGGTGGTGTCTCCACATGTCTAACCAGTCCTGCAGAATGCGTAGATGACCCCACCCTATCTTTATGTTTAATTCTTTTTCCCAGTTATCTTTTACTTTTTAAGTTGTGTTTTTGTCATACTCCATTAAAGATTTATATAACGTACTAATCAATTTAGTATTGTTGTCTTTATTATTATGCCTTTGTTATTGTTTGAACTATTCCTCCCTCATCCCCAGAGGAGTCGCTCTGTATTGCTTTCTTATAGTAGTTTCTCATTTGTAAAATCCTGTTTTTCAAGGTGAAATTGTTTAGTCAAGTTCTCAAAACTCTCCAGCTGTCTGTCCTTTTCTAACAAGCACCATGCTGTTATTCCTTTTGTAGTCCAATATTTATAGGTTTCATCATATTATGCTGGTTTAAACTGCCTTTCATATTTCATATTTTTTGCACTATTTAAGATTTTGTATTTGTGCAGCAGTTTGAACAATACAGTTAGTGTATGATTTGTTATGGGATCTAAATGCCTTTTCTTTGTTTCATATAACTCTGTATCTCCAATAATGTTTTGAATGGGTTCTTGTGATGTTTCACATTCAATATTTTTCCATTTTCCAGTATAATGGGGGTTACACCAACAGTCCCGTAATTGTGAGGCGATGTAGTATTCTTTCAGCTTTGGTAGTGCCATACCTCCATTGTTTTTTGGAAGGTGGAGGGTGCCATATTTTATTCTGGATATTTTATTTTCCCATATGAATCTAGTTATTGTCTTATCCCACCTTGTAAATTGGGTGTTAGCGACCTCTGCTGGTAGAGCTTGAAATAAAAATAAAAACTGAGGCAAACTGTTCATTTTCACTATTTCGATTCTAGAGCTGAAATCTGGTGGGAGTGTTACTAGCTTACATTTTAATTTATGTCCCATTGGAGGTCTTCTTTAGCAAAATGGTGCATTCGTATGGCCAGCGGTGCAATGTAACAGGTAAAGTTGTTTTCTTTACTGTTTTATTCAATGGCTTGCAGAAACCTTAATTAGTATCAGTTTGAATAATGCATAGGAATGTCTGTGTCTTTCATCAACAATTAATTATTCAATAAATCTCCCGCTGACTGTGTTTCATAATGGTGCTATCTAATGTAGGGGAGCACTGACACAACCCTGAAACACTCCTTTCATTCTGGCTCCATGCATTAGCAATGAAAAGGATCCAAAAAACAATGGAGATGATGACGGAAGAGTAATGGTGCCCTTCTCTTCTCCTCCTCATCAGGCCTGTCTCTTTTGTGAGGACATGGAGGTAATGTAGGTCTGGTTTTCATCTCCACCTCAGAATTGAACTGTGACGTCAGGGCAAAAAAAAGAAGGGACAGTCCTGTTGTTCTTTTTGTTTTCATCTGCATACACTGCACTCTATGCTGCAACATGGAATTGATACTGTATGTGTGACTATATGGTCCATCCATCCATCTTCCTCCGCTTATCCGGGACCGGGTCGCGGGAGCAGCAGTCCAAGCAGAGATGCCCAGACTTCCCTCACCCCAGCCACTTCCTCCAGCTCCTCTGGGGGGACCCCAAGGTGTTCCCAGGCCATAGACATAGTCTCTCCAGCGTGTCCTGGGTCTTCCCCGGGGCCTCCGCCCAGTGGGACATGCCCTGAACACCTCCCCATGGAGGCGTCCAGGAGGCATCCGGACTAGATGCCCGAGCCACCTCAACTGGCTCCTTTCGATGTGGAGGAGAAGCGGTTCTACTCTGAGCTCTCCGCGGGTGACCGAGCTTCTCACCCTATCTCTAAGGGAGCGCCCAGCCACCCTACAGAGGAAGCTCATTTCAGCAGCTTTACAATATGTTAGCCTTTGTTCAAATTAGAGCAATGCATATTAATCAATGCTTATGTTCTAGCTTTGCTACAATGTGCCAGAATTAGCACAAAAGCTAAATAACATTGGTTGTCCTAAGGCAGATAAAACCAAAAAACATTGCAAAAAACCAACAAAGGTAAAGGCGTAGAGCTTATACAACATACAACAGCACAGGGTAAATTAGAGAGTCTTGGTCTTTCTTTGGTTTGATGTTCCAAACAGGTTTAGATTTTTGGTTTGATGTTTTCTTTATATATACCTTCAGCTGCCTCTAGTTGTGAATTGGGCCGTTATATGAATTAAGTCAGTGTGTTTACATCTCCCAGGGTCCTACAGTTTTTATCTATTAATAATCTGTTGTATAATCTGAACAAAAATTATTTTCATAGGATGGAGCTCACAGGTGTTAAGTCTCTGACTGAAGGAGCTCCTCAGAGCACCCACGGTCCCCTGCAGAGGATGATGATGATGAAGAGGATTGTCTATGACAGATTCTAGTTTCCAGGTCATCCCAGAACAGAGCGGGTGTAGGTACAATATGTGTATGGCCTGCCAGATCGGTACGGGGGCATACGATTAGTGATGATGATTAAACAAATTACTCATAGGCTATGTCCAAATTCCCACCCTAATCCTTAACTACTAAAATGTCAAAGTCAAGTCAAAGTCAGCTTTAATATCAAATATGCTGCAGACACAAGACACACAGCACAGATGAAATATTTCATAAGTGCAAGCAGCTTATGAAATAGATAAGATAACAGTTATAAGAAGAAGAAGAATAACAATCTGAATAGTGCAAAAGAGCAATGAGATGGTTAAAGTGGCAGTTTAAACTGACAACAGTGCTAAGAACAGTAAGTAGATACGTCGGTGATGGCAGTCTTTGGTGAAGATGATGTTCTGAACAGGTGTGAACGTTTTTCAGTGTGAGTTTGTAGCAGGGAGTGGAGGGGGGGGGCAGGGAGGGAGTTGAGTTTCCTTATCGCCTGATGGAGGAAACTGTCCTAGAGTCTGCTGGTTCTGGCCTGGAGACTTGGCAGTTTCCCTCCCTGATGGCAGCAGGCTGAAGTGTCTCTGGGATGGGTGTGAGGGGTCTCCTGCAATCCTGATGGCTTTGCGGGTGAGGGGGGAGTGATAGATGTCCGAGAGCCCAGTGAGAGGGACACTGATGATCTTCTCAGCTGTTTTCACAATGTGCTGCAGAGACTTCCGGCAGGATGTGGTGCAGGTTCTGTACCACACGGTGATGCAGCCGGTCAGGATGCTCTCCATGGCACCACTGGAGAAGGTCTGCATGATGGGGGGAGGAGCTCTGGCCCTCTTCAGTTTGCAGAGGAAGTACAGTTGTTGTTGGGTTTTCTTAGCCAATGACAGAGTGTTGTGGTTCCAAGACAGGTCGTCGTAGATGGGCCCCCCCCAGGAACTTGGTGCAGCTCACCCTTTCCACAGCAGCACCATTGATGATCAGTGGAGTGAGCTGGGTGGGAGTTCTCCTGAAGTCCACAACCATCTCCTTTGTCTTCTCCACATTCAGGTGGAGATTGTTGTCTTTGCACCACAGAGCCAGCCTGCTCACCTCACATCTGTAGGTTGTCTCATCGCTATGGTTGATGAGACCCACCACTGTTGTGTCATCAGCAAACTAGATGGAGAGGTTGGAGCTTGATGTTGGGGTGCAGTCGTGAGTCAGCAGAGTGAAGAGAAGGGGGCTCAGCGACAAGCATCCTGACGGCCCAGAAGCATGCTATCCCGGATAGCTGAATGTCACAGTCATTCAGACATTCTCTGTTAGCCACGTTGCTATATAGTGAAATGATTTGAAATGATTTAAAATTGTTTATTTAAAGCAATAAAGTAGAAATAATACACAAAAGCAATATAATCATCAGTTATACATTCATACAGTAACTAGCTAGCGCTAGCATTAGCAGTGCTACCTCCTGCTGTCAGCTTTGCTCCAGGTTTGATTGATACTCCAGTGAGAATGACATTATTCATCCTTACTTGCTGTTCCACATCGTCCAGTCTTTTCTCCAGAATCTCGACCCGGTTTTCTCGCTGCTCGTTTTGAGCCCGAAATCTTCGGAACTCTTCCATCATTTCCCAAAGTGGCGTTAGCTTAGCCGACACTTGGTCCATAAAACTTTTCAGCGTTTCTTGAATAATGTCAAGATTCTTTTTGAGGTCTTCGTATTCCTGGGTTTTCTTCGGGGGCATGGTCAGCTCTCTTTTTTGGAGAAAATCAACTTCAAAGTAATTTGAAGATAGTTGTGTTCGCAGAGAGGCACGCCACGCTTCCTGCTGTGTAACCCGGAACCAGAATATAGTAATTCTATATAGCGCAGGACTATCTAGAGCCCTGGATTTTAAAAGCAATTTGAACAACATGCTCACTAATTTTATTTAATTCTTTTTTTTTTGTGGGAAATATTACATCACTGATTACACAAAGTGAAAATCTAATCAATATCAGCATTTTAAAATGACTATTTATGAATCCACTGTGTTCTGATGATAAAAACGTTAATGCGTTTAAAAAAAATACAATTAAACATGTTTATTTCTCAAAAGTTGTTCAAAAGCAATGCAACGTGGTCTATATTTCTATCTAGTGAGCAGCGATGCACACAGGTTTTCTGCAGAGACTTCTGGGAAATCTGTAGGGCACTGGATTTTGAAATTCTGGATTCGAACATCGCTACAAAATGGCGAACGCACTATATATAAAAAAATCCAAAAAGCAGCAGCAGGCATGCCACAGCAATCACGAAGGGATCAACATGGCAGAACGACTGACCACAGGAACACCACGTGTGTGCTGAACAGGTGGAGACGATCAGGTCAGATTTGCAGTCCGCACCTTAGGAGCCAGAGAGTTGCACACAGACGGTAGTTGTTTCAGACATGACCAAGATGTATTGAGATCAGCTTATGCAGTCGTGGAAGATCAGAAGTCACTGAGGCTCTGAAACTAGGAGCCGGACAGAATGTGAACGTGTATACTGATTCAGCATATGCGGCAGGTGCGGTGCATGTGGAACTGAAAAATTGGCTTAGAGCTGGGTTTCTCACAGCAGGTCAGAAGCAAGAGGGAAATGAGAGAGTTAGCTGAAGCATTGTTGATGCCTGACAGTGTACCAGTGATGAAAAGTAAAGGACATGATGGCAGTAACGCCAGAATAGCCAGAGGAAACCAGGCAGCAGACCAAGCAGCAAAGAAGTGTGCAGGATGTCAGGTGAAACATATAATGATGTGTTCAGAGACAGAGTGGGAGCCAGAGCCTTTCCTCGATGAGGTTGTAAAATTACAAGAGGGGGCGTAGCCAGAAGTAAAGTCAGTTTGGAAAGCTAGGGGAGGAAAACAGGATGAATGGGATTTTGGCATGGATTGGACGGACGACCCATTCTACCCCCAGGCACTCGACAGTCTGCGCTGGAGGAAGCTCATGGGATTGGTCATGTAGGGGTGAATCAGATGCTTAAAAAGTTGGAACACTGGTGGCATCCCTTTTTGAAACAAATGGTCACTCGCTGGGTAAACACATGTGAGTTTTGCTTGCAGTATAACACCAGGCCTACACTTAAAACAGGAAGGTTTCTGTTGGAACCAGTGGCAGGGCGAGAATTCATATTGATTTTACAGCCATGGTGACGTCCGTCAGAGGTTACAGATATGTGTTGATGTGTGTGGATGCATTTACTGGGTGGCCAGAGGTGTGGCCCACCAAGAAAGAAGACAGCAAACCAGTGATAAAATGTTTAGTTAATAAGTACATCGCAAAGCATGTTTTCCCATCAAAGTCAGGTCTGACAATGGAACTCATTTCAAAAACCAGGACCTGCAGGAGGTTGAGGCCATGTTAGGCCTGAAGCATGCAATCGGTACAGTATATCACCCACAGTCGCAAGGAAAGGTGGAGTGAATGAATCAAACAGTTAAAACTAAATCGGGCAAAATCTGTGCACAGACGAAATTAAATTGGGTTGACGCTCTACCATTTGCTCTGATGTCCATCAGATGCTGTTTAATTCAGAGGGTGGGTTTGACCCCACATGAGTTGCCGACAGGACGTCCTTTTCCAGGACCACACTCTCGGTAACCATGCTTAGGGAACTTGAATAACACAATGTCTCACCGTGATTAATACAATGCACTCCATAGTCTTGTGTCAGCTTTCTCTAAACAGAAGAGACCAGAAGGGGTCCCCACCGAGACAGACACAGGTCCCGACAGGGTGCTGATAAAGGTCATCAAACGGAAGTGGTCTGAACCACCCTGGACGGGGCCTTTTCGAGTTACGGTGAGAACGTCGCATGCTGTGAGGGTCCAAGGGAAAGGTGACACCTGGTATCATCGGAGCCAGTGTGCAGCAGCAGCTGAACCACAGCGTCCTCTGACACAGGTCCAGCAGGACCTCCAGGCAGCAGCTGATCCAGCAGTTTCACACAACGGCTCAACCCACACAGAGGTAGTAGGAAAATCCCCGGGTTGCTAACCACGGGAGTCATTTGCTCCTAAAGTCTCCCACCTGAAGAGCTGGAGCGCCCCTAGTGGTGGGAATCAAGAGAGAGGAGCAGCTCCGGTGGTTGAGTTTCCCTCCCACTCAATTGAACGTTGCATTCGTAACCATCAATTCGAACTGATTTTTTTCTCTCTCTCCTAAACAAGAACTGCTTAAGAGTGTTCTTTTATGTAACTGTAATTGGATGTTCATCTATTTTGAGTTTTTTGATTTGATTTCTTTTCAGGTAATTGTTGAATTAATTGACTCGTGCTCCTAGGTTAAGATGACTTTCCTTTCAAACTCCCTGCGGGTGGCAATTTTCTGTGTTGGTTTGATTTCAGTATTTTTGGTGACATGCATTTTGTGGTGTTTTTGTGGATTGCTTTTTCAGGCCTGTGGTTGGTCATGCCAGATTCCTGTCATCTCATCCCCTCTGGACAGGTCCAGGTGGTACATGTGGGGGGGGACACTCCATGTCTCGATGTGTATGGCGGCATTTGTTTGACTAATGTGAAGAATACCACAGGTACTTATGTTTTTGATCTTTGTTCAGTTTTTCAGTGTCACGGTCGTGACTCTAGCTGGTGCAGACTTGATGTTTATATCTGTGGGCTCGGACATCCAGGGAAATATCGATGGGGCCTGAACTGGTGTCATGTATGGCAGTCTACTAACAGAGATTGGCACCCCACAACCCATACCCTCGAAGGCAAGTTGACACCAGGTAGTCATTTTAAGATACAGCGGAATTTTGACTCAGCGAAAAACCCTATTTCACTTTCCATTTCTGGTTTGAATCATAACCCCTATGTTCTGCCAAAGGGTGGGTGTTGGAGTGGTAGAGCAGACGCCTGTATATTTTTTTAAGTGTGGTCTCGTTCTGTAAAGATCCTAAGGTTTTTAACCAGATAGACCTGGTGATCCCCCGCCCCCGGTTACGACCCCTTCCATTCCTATTGAGACTCCTTCTACAGCGCCACTTTTTCCTGAACGTCCTGAGATAATTAAGATCGACTATTCGACACCTAAACCACTTGAGGTCATTCAGATGTCCACTGGATACAGGGATGACAAATTGTGGTTAAACTGGATAGCCCAAAAGCTCGGGAACAGAGTCGAGGCGATTGTGTGGCTTGTACATCTGCTAGCGCTCACCTGGTCACTGAACCTGCCCCTCTCTATCCCTCCGATGTCTGGGGTTTTGGTTGTATGATGAATGTGACTAAAAAGGCCGCTCCACCTGCTTGTGCTACGTTAGTTGGTCTTTTCCCTCCCAGTCCTAACAATACTCGTTCTGGTCCCTTTACCCCGCGTTCTGGAAATGGTTCATACACTTGCTTTAATTTCACCTCCCTTTCGCCTCAGTTGAATGTTGGCATCCTGCCGTTGGCTTGGTGTAATGTTACGTTTCCCGGTTCCTTGATTGGTCCCTGGGCCAGGTCTGGCCTTTATTACTATTGTGGAGACGAGCGTCTCCTCACGCGAATTCCCTTTCGTACAGTAGGTGTGTGTGCAATGGTGAGATTAAGTGCTCCGCTTACTTTGATAGGTACTAATTTTGCTCATGTTAACCTGCATCTGGTGGACACGATGGCAACTGTCCGTAGGCGCCGACATTCTCCTTGTTTGGCACGCTTCTCTAATTTCGACCTCTCCATGACCTTTCCTACGTATATTAATGAAATTGGCGTACCTCGTGGGGTTCCAAACAAATTTGAATTGGCGGATCAGATTGCAGCAGGCTTTGAAAATCTCCCTGTCGTGGCTGCCTTGTTTCCGATAATGCCCAATAAGAATGTTAATCGGATTAATTATGTACATTATAATGTGCTTCGTCTTGGTTCGTGTTGCGAACCCCTTTGATATCTGGCTGTCCCGGCTTGTGGGCGGCTGGAAGGGTCTGGTTATGTCTGCCATGGTTTCGGTTGTTGTGTTTGTTGTTGTTTTGGTCACTTGTAGTTGTTGTTGCGTTCCTTGCATTTTTTCGCTTATCGTCCGCCTCATTTCGTCGTCTATTGAGCACCAGGACCCGAAGGCGATGATGCCCTTGCTGTCGGCAAGGGGGAGCTTTAGTGAGTTTGCGGAAGAGGATGAGGGGGATGCGGTGACTTTGAATCGGTAGTGATGTTTCTGGGTTTGTGTTTTCTTTTATGGGGTGGTGTTTCTTCTTAGTGATTCCATATTTTGTTGGATCTCTTTTGGGAGATCTAAACAGGGGTATTGTGGGGGTGTACAGGTGTTACATAATATTTCTCATGTTCTTTTATTATGCATTACAGGGGTTACATCATATTTTTTATGTTCTTTTATTATACATTTAATGGATTCTATTTATGCATGTATATTGCACTGCAGAAATATGCTTGATTCCTGCCCTCAGTAGCAGATAATATGTGCCGAGGTCACCAGTGGGCCTGTTTTGGACTTTTGGTCTCTGTTTTCTTTCTGTACTGGAGTGTTTATGGAGCCACGACACAAGCAGACTAGACATAAGCACACCAGTCTAATGACGTATTTTGTATGTTTTCATCTTCCCTCACTGAATAATAAAAAAGCCTTTTTGCCTTGAGGACAGAGAGAGCGGACAGCCACAAAGCCTAACAGGTCGTGTTTGTCCACCTCTCCCCTTCTGCAAAAGGTTTGAAAATTCGTGCAAACTCTTGTGTGTCTTTTCGGTTCCCAACTGCACATTTCATTTTTGTAGAGAACTACAAAACAGTAAGCTAACATGGAGTAACTAGCAGTCTACCGTGGCGCCAGTTGGTGGCTTCAGTGTCATTTGGGAAACTGCTGATTCCTTAAGTGAACTCATGGTAAATTGCACTTTGAACTAATCTATCTCCCTTGATCTACTGGACTTACTGGGGTGTCATAAAGTAATAATTATCTGACATGAAGGCAGATACAGGCAGTGTTGAAGAATTTAAAGGGAATTTATCTGCGGGCCAGATGAATGGGGGGATTTCATCAATGCAACGACTTATCCAGCTTTGAACAATCCAGTTTTCTGGGTGAAGAAGAGGTCAAAGATGATGAACAAAGAGCAGAGGATTAGCAGACTGGCAGGAGCTGATGGACCAAGTATAATACCACAACTTCACTTCACAGCACTGGAGTATTTAAGTTCACTTCTCCTTCCCATTTGCAGATGTTGTAAAAGATATCAAGACACATTTTGTAATATTTTTACTCTATCACACCACCAAAATTAGTAGCTCAGTGCTGTTGATTTGTTGATTTTCAGTGTTAATTAAAAAAAAAGAAAGAACACATATTGAATTTATTCGTATTAGCAAAAGTGAGACCCATCCTTTCTTGTAAGCATTCTTAGACAGTGATCCACACTTTTACCACTAGGCTAGTGTATTCATTAGATGTGGGGGCTAGTGCTTCATATATAGCTTGACTCCAGCTGGTAAAAAATGGCATTGCACAACTTGAATGAAGAAACAGGATTTTAGAGTCATTACACTGGTCAGCTGATCAGACCCCATCTAAAAAGCACCAAAAACAGTGCAAGCATTTGCCTGAGCTCTTTTCCAACCACGAAGTAAGATGACTCGATTTCTGAGGCACAGGCCTTCGCTCCTTGTGGGTGCCGCCCATTGCATGACATCAGCGTGTCTATGTTACGCCCATGAAAACAAACAACATACGAACTTTTGCAAAGATGGATGTGCTTATTGTGCATGTAAAAGGGAAGCGTTTTGACGATCAGTTAGCTCTGCAGAAAAAGTGGGTGTGTGTGTTAGCCTGGGGGGTGTTCTCACTGGTCTAGTCAGCTTGTGAGAATCCACTCGTTTTCATGGGTTGGGGAGGGGCTGGTGCTCACAGCGAAGGTTTTTAGATGAATACTCAGAAATGTGTGAACAGATCAAAATACCGCTCTGGGGTTTCTTTTTGTTAGGGATGAACACTGTAATACATGTAACCCTTGTGCTATCCTAGGCACTTTAACATTGGGAGGTGGGTCATCTAGACCCACTAGACAGTGCTCTGAACCTTTCTTCTTCAATGATTTGTGATCTTCACTGGTGTCCATGGATTACATGAAATCTTTCCACCTTTATCCACCTTTGTCATGGTAGGGAGAACACCTCAATGTAAGGGTGGGGTCATCTGAGATAGCACAAGGGTTAAAAGCTCAAGAAATGGATTTGTAGGTCCTGAAAAAAACTGTAATGGAGGCCTAACTGTCATTAAAAAATACTGTCTGTGGGGAAACCCATTAAGTTCTTGTAAAAATCCCTCATAGATTACAGCATATGCTGTTCCTGAACCCTCTAGAGTTCATCCAAAAGGTTTGTCTGGCTGTAAGGTCATTTCAAACCTCAACTGTCTTTTCTCATAAGAGGAATAGGTATGTAGCTAAAGATATTTATTTATATTTTAGTTTGATATCCCCCTAACCAAACTTATTTACAATAGGACAAAAATAGTTTTAAGAACATGATTTTCAGTCATTCAGAACTATCCATTCAGAGTTCCAGAGCAATATTAAAAGTGCTCAGTGTTCAAATCGAAGCCAAAAGGATCTGTAGATGTGCTGCTGCCTTGCTAAAAAACTGTCAGAGCCCTGACAGAAGCATTATTGTTGTGTATATGGTGGAAAAATCTATTTTCTTTGTGGCAAGGGTAGTGCAGTTTGCAAATTCCATGTCAATATTTAATTTAGGGAAAGCAGAGACAGAAAGAGAGAGAGAGAGATCATTTTATAAAAGATGTTCAGTGTGTGGTGACTTTATAATAACTTTAAACACATTATTTGTAAATTCTCATATGGGCATTGAAAAAAGGAAAAAGAATCATTTCAAGGAACCAAAAATATCTCTTTGTTTCTTGGATGTGAGAACAGCAGCAGACTAAGAATAGTTTTAATAAAAAAGAACTTCAGCATGCTGAAGCCCTCATGGGGTTAAAATGTGCATGCTTCTGCCTAAAATAAGACGGAGCAGACACATGTAATCAGACAGTAAAGGTGACGCTGCAAACTGTCCACATTAATATGTATTGCTATTTAATTTTAAATATTTTTACTATAATCCTGTCTGCCATCAGTTTTCCATGAATACTTGCTTTGCGAGGCACTATTTGTTATATTTGCACCAATGAAATTACCTACTGTTCTATCTAATTTGGAACTATTTTCACAAAAATTTGAATGATCAATCTTAATGCCACAGACAAGCAAACCAAGTTAGTCTTTTTTTACTTAGCTTTTTTTATTTTATTTTTTACTTACTCTATGTGGTTCTAATCCACATTGCAGTACAAAATTAATGCAATCTCAAATTAAGAGTGGAAACATAAACTAGCCCCTGATGTTGGTGCTGCAGTGGCAGCAGATTTTGCAGTGTTTTGTGATGGATGTTAACTATTTCACACCTTTGTCAGAATTGTACCTAATTAATCTAAAGTGTTCCCAGTAAAAAAACAAAGAAACTGTCATTTACTAGAACACAGTTTCTGCAGAGCAGCAGGAGATTATTCAAAATTCACCTCGGAGTTGTGGGCGGGACCATTGGTGCAGAGCAACCCCACCCTCTCTTCACCTCACTGTTGTCAAGAGAGCTGAAGATGGCCTGCCTCCCGTGACTCCTTACAATAGCAGAGCCAGTTGTCTACAGCCAGGGGAGGAACAGAGATTTGAGGCCTGGGGCGCACTGGAACAGCGAGAGCCCAGGGGCTGCTTATTTGAGGGAGTTCCAGTCCTCTTGCCGAGGTAACCATTTATCGTAGCTTACGCCGTCTTTTGCGATACATTTATCACAATGACGATACATTTTCAATTATTTTCAACTTTTTATATGGTTTTAAATGTTTTACCCTTTCACTGAGTGAATTTAGGTTTGCTGATGCTGGGAGTGTTCCTGCAGGAAGACAGCCACTCAGCAGAGTGAGACAGATATTTCCAGACTATACTTTCTGCATCATAATTCATCTGTATGATAAGTAGTGTCTGATAGCAGCCCTACGTTAGTTCTGTTTGGCCTGACCACTGTGTACCTTTAGCCCCCATGTCCATGTTTAAATGAGCAGCATGTAGTAAACCACATCTCATTATAAAGCGTACCAAGCTACATTGAACCCCTGCTATCTGTGCTCCTCAACATGATGGTGAGGTTAGGGGCCGTGGCCATTTGCATTTAAAACAGTGACTGAATCAAAGATTCAAGGCCATCTCAGTGACAGCCTAATTCCCACACATTTTAGTTATTTCTTTAAAGAAAAACCTTAAATTGGGCTGCTCAACATGAATGCCAATGATTATACATTCGCAGTGTCATTGTTGATGCTGATGGTTGTTGACACAAAGGTTCCATCAGATCATCTGAGTAACCAAAATCTTTTCCAATCTATCCCATCTTTTAAATTAATGTTTGGGAGAATATGGCAATAAGTGTCATCAGGTAGTTTCAAAAAGGACTATGTTTATCACAGATTATGTCAGAATTGATATTTAATCCAGAAAATTGATATGAAAAAATGTTTAAATGAGTTAGAAAGAGCAAAATGTGCAAAGTCTTAACATCAGCCATCTCCCACTTTTGTAACACAGCGGAAAACTTGTTTAGGCCAGTTTAGTCACAACTGGCCTTTTGGGTGGGTACGGGTGGACTGCGGGTGAAAAATTGGGCAAACTTGTACGGGGCACCAAGGTGGCCTGCAGTACCAGTCATAGACCACTAGGTGAGCCCATAGAGCAAAAATGTTCTTGTGCATTTTTTCCAACAGGTGTGCTGCAGGCGACAGGTCAAAGAAAACACTTAGACAACTCGTAAGAGTAAAGTAAGGGTAAAGTAGGTGAGATGCAAGTGTATTGTACGGGTCTTTTATTACGTAGATAACCGTACACTATAAGTGCGTGTAACTTACATTATCCATAATACTTAACGATACACTCATTACGCACAAAAATCTTACTGTCCTTTTTCAGGACGACTCTTGAGGTGACCACACAAGCCTAAAGCGAACTGCAAGATGCACCTGTGCTCCCTTTAAGACACAGCCGCTCCACTCTACGATCCTCTACAAGCCCAGAAATCACCAAATACCCACATACACCCGTGCAGGTCAACCCCCCATATGGGTGCATGTGACTAAGGCTTCAGTCTCAGTCTGGCATTTAACCAGTGTGCACCTATCACTTGCACAGCACTAACTTGTGCTTTGCAAAGTGCGCAAAGTTCGGGGGGGGGTTGAAAAATCTGTAAGACATGCTTGGTCTTACCTATTATCACTCTTGCTTATCCTTACATGTTGTTTACGTGTTTGCAACAAGCTGCTTTTCACAACATGCCAGTAGAAATTTTTTTTACATTTTTTTGCCCTACAGGTTCACCAAGTGGTCTAAGATCTTAAAATATTGTGGAGGCCACCTGTATGCCACATAAAGATTTTTTGCAGAAAAACAACCCATTACCACTTGTAAGGGCCTCAGAGCAGCTCCTTCATCAACATGAGCAAGATCACCCACCACCTACAGATTCTGTAGGTGAGAGCTGCTTAACACAAAAGACAGTCTGATAACTGCAGAAACAATGCAGATATGGCTTTGGAAACTAATTTCACATCACTTTTTTCCAAACAGTTCAGACCTATAGTCTGTTGTCTGAAAGCAGGACGTACACAGCTATGAAATCCCTGGTTTCATTCTAGCGTGTGCTCCCAGCAAACATGGATCGCCTGATTTTAAACGTGTCCCTGTCCTGATCTGCAATCTCCCCCACTGGTTCTTGTCTTCATTGTTACATCTGCTGGTTTTTGCTGCTCTTCATTCCCACCAGCTCAGCTTAATGACACTTTAATTTGTCTTTGCATCTCCACTGTACGTCACATTACTTCACATGCCTACTTCATAATCATGTTTTTGCACATCGTCTTTAAAGAGTGTCTGCTTGTTGATTAAGTGACAAAATCTGACATTTTTGAGATTTTAGATGATGTGAGTGGACAGATATACATAATCGTAACCAACAAACTAATTAAAAGTATAAATTAAAGAGCAGATCAGCATGAATGTCGGCAACCACAGTGTTTTCATAAAACAAGACTGAGAGCAGCAATTTTTAGCCCAGCTTGCTTTCTTTGTATCTGTCATGAAAGCTGCTGTGTTACTGGATATGTATTCTATGGTGATCCACGGGTGAACAGAATGTAAGAAGACAATAACAAATAACCTTGTGAGTCAGGTCCCAGTATGAACTTAGCAGTCCATTTTATCTTAGTCTGGCACAATTTGAGGTGTGTTCTCAGCAGCCAGTGCTTTCAGGTTCCATTCCTGGAAGAAAAAAGTGTTAACAAAAGCACTTTTCAAATCTAGTCATCGTGAAACCTTCCTGGAATGAAACTTTCCCCAAAATCCTCCAGTGGTTTCTTCCAAAGACATCTAAGAAGTTCAAATTAGGTCAACAGCTAGATAGTTAAGAAAACTTCTGGGAGCTGAAGCACAATATTACTTGAAAAGTACATTTTAATTATGAATTGTTTAAATGACATGCTCATGTATGTGTTGGTAGACCCGAAAAAAACTGAAAACACACCAGCAGCTAAAAAAGATTAAATTAAACATTCAGACTGCATTTCTAAAAATAAACTACATTCCCCACACACGCCTATTCATTCGTCTACAAATTTGACTTTTTTGTAAAATGTTTGATCTCTTAACTTTTCTTTATGCAAATCATTTTTTTTAACACTTGTCCTGTCCAAGAGCTGGGCAGACAGATGAGAGTTGAGGGCCTCTTGTGTTGGACAGATTTTACTTTAACAAGAGGGGTTGTTAATCTTCAGACAAACCAGAGGTATGTCTGAATAAACCCCTTTTGGAATTGAGGCCAAACTTTAATAATTTCAATCATGTTTGAAAATCTTTGGTGTTGGACCGGACGGAAAAGGAAAGAGGGGAAGAAGAGAGAGGGACGATAGAGAGAGGGGGGGTAGGGGGTGATAATAGGAGGGGGGGGGGTAGGACCATGAAGCAGCATAAAGCAACAAGTTTACTGGTTGTTAATCATTATGGTAAGGTTCAAATGTAGTACAATAAGGGCGGAGCCTGTCCACACACACACTCAAATGTTATAAACACACCTGTTAGCTGCAAAAATGTCCACCTGTCTACATGTACACAAAACAGATAGTGTTCACACGCATACTTATGCCTTAAAACCAACTAGTGTGAAATATTTCAGTCATTCAGTCACGCAAACTATTAGTGCAAAGGTCAGCTAACACCTGTGCTCAGGTGAGTGCTCATGTTCTTCTAAAATGGATGGTGGAATGTGAAAAGAAGGAGGGAGAGTGCCCAGCCATCCCCACCCCAAGACCCCCACCGCAGACAGAGGACCGCTGCGAGCCCCCCAGAGCCAGAGAGCAGGGAGGCATGGGGGGAAAGAGAGCTATGAGGTGCCGTGTAGGACATAATTCAGAATTAGCATTCACAAACACATATGAAATCTCTCACACACACTAGTGAAATGCTTGTATACATACAACTGAAAATGTATTCATTCACATACACATGTGAAAATCCTCTCACATACACATGTGAAAATCCTCTCACATACACATGTGAAAATGCTCTCACACACACTACTGAAAATCCTCCCACATACACATGTGAAAATCCTCTCACATACACTATCCAAAATGCTCTCACATACACTACTGAAATTTTCGACAGAAACGGAAGGCATTTCAGTAGAAACGGAAGTTGGCTGATTATCGCGAGATAATCATTCGTCTGAATCATTCGAAAATGGCAGCCGGTTGCGCAAGGAAAACCACCGAAACGTGTAAGTATATTAAAAAATATCCAGTATCTGTTGTAAAATATATTTGTAAATACTTAAGATGATGTGTTTAATATGTTATATTCCTCAATCAACAACCTAGATTGTTTTGAAGCTCATCAATTTCAGTAATGCTAAAGCTAACGCTAACGCGAATTAGCGCCGAAGGCTAAAAACAAACGCTAGATATTACATCAAAAAGCAGTGACTTCTAACCGTAGTCACAAGTTATTAACACATGTTTTAAATGTGTTCATATATGTAGGGACAGACGAGGATGAGGAAAATCCGATCCATTTGTGGATGGAGAAAGATAGCCTGTTTGTTTTCAAGCTAGCTCGTGCCAGATGGGTAGAGACATATGATCAGATTTGACTTCATTTTAATAAACGGCTAATCGTTGTCGTACTGGGTTAAAGGTTTATGTTAAAGAGCCAGAAGAGAGAGGAGGAAAGGGCTAGAAGGGAGGAACAGCAACAGGAGAGTCTGTTAAGTTTACCTGAGTTGAAATTATTGTTTAAAATGTAATGCAGCCATTGTTTTTCCAATTTGTTTAATAAATGTATGAACAAAAATGAATAATTTACATGTATTATTTAAATCTGAGCTATTTTTAACAATCTCAAAAGGATTTTCATATAAATATCAGATGTACATATTTAGAATTTCGTTTTATGTGTTAATATTTATTTTTATACATGTTAACAATAATCCTGGTCTTCTAGAGTCATGTGTGTCACAGTTGGAGCTGAAAGGAAAGCAAAGATTTGTCCTTGCAGACGGACCTGACTCTGCTCATCCTGCATGTTCCTGGTGTTGTCCTGCTGTGGCTCAACATCTGTGGCTAAGCAGTCGCCTTTGCTGATGCACAGAATGTGCAGAATTGAACTGCAGGCAATGATTTTCATTGCAAAGGTTGGTTTTACTTCCAGCGCCCACAGAAATATTGCTCTCCTCCTCATCTTTATCATGCCAAATGCTCTCTTCACAACAGAGCGTGTTCTGGAGTGGTTCTGGTTGTAACTGCCTCAATGGCATTCCTCATGGGTCAGCAGCGTGATGGGATGTGCAATGCAGGGATACCCACCATCACCCAAAAGGATCCTTCAGGTGGGTTTGTTTGATTTACATAAATTGGGCTTTTACGTAGAACCCGTGAATCATGGATTGATCCTGGATTCCCAACAAAAATATCTATAAATTTGGCATTAGAGTCACATACAGCATGCATTTTAATGGAATAAAAAAGCTTCCTGTTAAAATAACAAGCTGCATTTTCTTTTAGGGCCTTTATTCTTATGTGGCAGCCATCAATGCTCCTTGTGACCCTGTGGAAGGAGAAAGACCAAGCGAGCTGCTAAAATCCAGAGGTTTACTTATGGTAGTTCATTCCCACTGGGAAGCTGGGTGACCCTGCTCATCAGCTGGAGGATGCGGTCTGCCGTCCTGTGGACAACATCGCTCACGGTGGACCGTGTCATGTCAAAGACTCTGGCTACCACACTGTAAGATGTGCCACACTCCAGCCAGAAAAGAAACACCAGGACGTCAGTCTCCTGTGACCCCCCAGAGTGTGAGGAACCCGAAGCTGATGCTTCAGGAACATCGACCCAGATGCTCGATGGTCCTGCGGGTCAACCGAAAATCCAGTCTTGTGTCGGACTGACCGTCAGCGTAAAGGGCCAGGACAGACACCTTTGTGTTGGTAAAGCAGTAGAGACGTGGAAGACCCTGGAAAATGCAACATTAATTATTTCATTGAGGAAATTAAATCACATTTTTTTAATGTTTCTATTTATTTTGATGTCTTACATTTTAGATTATGAAGTATTTATTAATTCTGGAAAATCTCGTGGTTTTTATTTGGCTGGGTTTTTGGATTTTCATTTAAACTTTTAAAAATGAAAGTTTTTGTTTTGTTTTTGTTTAAAACAAGTGATATGGTTTGACTCTGAATAAAAAATTCTAAACTTTGAACTCACAAGTGTTTCATGTAATTGAACTACACAACTCACTTGAAAAAGAATGTTAAACTCTTACCCAGCAGATTGTGTAACCTTGAGCATGATTAGTAACAAAGTTTAAGTTAAAGTTTAAGTTTAACTAAAAAAAAAGCTTTAAGTTTAACTCACAAGTTATTCTGTCTGGTCAGGGCATCCAGAGGAAATCTTCTGAGATGTCTGCTTGTCCTTGCCGTCCTGTGATGCTGCATATCTGCTCGTTTTCAGTTTGATCTCACGAAAAACGGTTGAATTATTGCCAGGAACACGGACAGATTCATTTTCAAAGCCATTTTCAGTAATGTGTAAGAAAACTACAAAAAAAAATGCCTCCTTGCAAGACCCCGTTAATCGTTCAGCGGCACAAAAACAAAATAAATATTGGCATGAAAAAATAACTTGGGGGTTTATTTATGAACAAATACATTAAATCAACACCAAAGGGTTTGTAATTTAATTATTTATAAATCAGTCACGTTTTCCATGATCAGAACACAGCAGATTCATAAATAGTCTTTGTAAAATGTTTATATTTATTATGTTTTTACTCTGACAAATAAGTGTCATTCTCCGCGTTAAATAGGAGTAGTTCGCCTCCAGACCAGGTGGTGGCGGTAATGCGCCACTTTGTTTCCGTGTCAAGCGCGTTATGAACAACACCCAAAAACAAATAAGTAAAAAGTGAAACTCTTTAGTACTCTTTAAAACTTTGGATGATCTGAATATTTTTTTATTGTGATACTTATTTTCTAATTCATTTCTGTGTTTTATATTGCACTTAATTTGAAACATTCATATTTTTGTACGTAAATACACAGACTTAATAAAAGAGCATGTTAAAAGTAGATTAGAAGAAGATCATCTTTAATTAAATTAATACTCTTATGAATATGTAATATTACAACATTATAAAACAGTTGTTCTGTCATTTCACAGCTTCTTGACCTGGACCCGTGGGTTCTTACTTGTCCAAATCGCCAATGGCGCTGCAGCTCACTGTGTCCTGACAACAGAAGCTAATGTAATAAAACCCCATTTAATAGTCAAGCGGAAAAGGCTGTTTAAAAACCTGGATGCTTTGAAGTCGCACATCATACGACACGCAGACAGATGCACAGGTGTGCTGATGGATGCGCACCTCTTCCTCTTTGAGGGCTGCAGTCTTCATAGAACAGAGGGAGGAAGGTTTTTAAGGAGACAGCCATCAAAAAGACTGCTCCTCTCCACACCGCTCCTGATGTGGCATGCACAACAGCACGGCAACTCATACAGCAGTGAGTCAGCACCAAAGTCTCAGGATGGAGTGCTTTAGAGCAAACAAACAGCACTTGCCTCCAGCAGAAATTGCTGGCAGCGATCTACATGTAGGACGTGTGCTAGCAGCTCTCCTCGGTGTCCACAGCTTCCTGCTGCCATATTTAGACACTTTAGGTTCCTGAGACTTCTGAGTGGGAATATACACAAGGATTTCTAATTTAGTTGTGTGTTACTGTAAGCACATGCATGCTAATACCTAATTGAAACAATATTAAATAGTTAATAGGAAGCCTTTGAGGCTTTGACGATATATTCATAAGTGGTGAAGCATTGTGATTAATTTGCAATTAATTTTGAGTAAACTATTGAGATCACCGCGAAGATTTGCGGTAAAAACACTGTAATTGATTGACACCTCTAATATATATAAAGATTCTGTCCTTGGAGTTGCATGAAACTCCCCTCATCCACTAGTTACCTGATTTATCTACAAATCATTCTGCTCCGCCAAAGAGATGGATGAAGTGATAACAGATGGCCATACCGTCCTGACTTGTAGGCACACTCAGAGATCAAATCCTGCCCAGCAGGCTACACTAGAGCATGCAAAAGAAACAAGTTAGTGGCTGGAAACTGCCGCAACTAACCGATACCAGCACATCAATAATATGGTAGGCCAATGTAGGAATATAAATATAGAAAAGGAGGTTCTATGTATTTGACCCACTTGCCAAAATAAAAAACAGTGACAGCAATGTAATAACTTGAGAAAGCAGGTCTGTTTTGCCCTAGCAGAAAAAGAACATTGCTATTTAAAGTCATATAGTGCTAGTATTGTCTAAACATGAAGTATCTGAGTTTGGAAAAAATTGACCACTTCAGAGCATTAACCCTTTATCACCGGGGATTTTGTCAGTTACCCCCAAAAAACATACTGTAGCCCTACTTATGTGAATCAGCTGATTTTTGACGTGAAGAAAAGCAGCTTTTCACTTTGGCTTTGTGTAGTTATGAAACACGTACAACACTTTGCCTTATTAATATGTTGCCTAGCAGCGCAATGTTGCTTTTTCTCTGTAACAGAATGAGCTGATTTATGTTGATTGCGTCAGCACTTTACTACTGTAAAGGGTTGCATATCAGCTGCTCTTTGAATGATCAAATGAACGAGCAAACGAATGAATGAAGCTTGATTTGTCACATGCAGGCTCTGTCAGGCCTTACCACTTCCTGTCCCTCCGCTGCCCTCTACTGTTCCTGTTTGGTGCATTTTCTGATTTTGGTTCTTTGCTCGCCCTCTCCCTATCTCTCCTCCACAGGTGTCCAGCAGGAGGCAGGGGTCCTGACACACCTGCAACTCATCACCCCAACGGCATTTAAGACCCTTTCCTTCAGCTTTTCACTGCCAGTCTGTCTGCTTACACCAAGTGGTACTGAGGCCATATTGGCTTCCCTGTCTTTTTACTCATATTCCCAGCAGTTCTCCTTCAATAAATCAACTCTGCTTCTCTGAAAATGACAGAATTAACAACAAGGTCAGTATGTCATTAAATTCTTAGAATGAGAATGACCATTTGTCTCTAAAAATAATCAAGTACTCGTAGTATGCAGAGACACACCGTGCACAAATTCAAAAGGTCAAAATAATGAAATATAACAGAATTTAAGGGATAGGTACAAGGTGCAGAAAGAACTAAATACAAAAATTGAGTTGAGGCATGGTATTGGAAATATTCATGAAGGTTCTATCAGGATTTTAATAATCTGACATCTTGGGGATAACAACTGTCTCTTAGTCTGTGTGTGCAGGCAGACTCCTGTATCATCTGCCAAAGGGTCGCAGACAGAAAAGTCCTAATGCTATGGTCCTTTACTCTTCTTCATTTGACGATCTGCTGGAATTACTTAAATGCAGTTTGAGTTATGACAGTCGAAAGAATGTCATCACTGAAGCCAAAACTTAGAGGGTTAAGCCCCCCCCCTAACCACTTACATTTCCACATCGTTAGAACTGTAACTAATGCGTGCAGTGCAGTGAAAAGTGAAGAAAATCAATTTGCTCTCATTTTCACTGCAATCATCACCATCAAATCAAGCCATCTTTACACTCGCATAGAGTCTCCATTTGAGGGAGAATGCAAACACGTCATTTCAATATTCTGCACATTTCTGAATATTTTAGACTAAACTAATCAGCAGATCCGTGTTCAAGACTACTGCATTCACATTTAGTTACACGAATTACTAAGATCATTTACAAGTTCTGCCTACAAAACACGTGGCCATTACACGCAGGTCAAACTTTGATCAGTCAGAGACTCTGGTAGTGATGTCTGGATGCCAACCATTGGAAGATAACCAAGGAGGAGAAATTAATAATTTGGATTTGTACCCAGCTGGAATTATATGACACCAAGTCTTTCATTTATCAGAATAGAGGTGTGAAAGAAAAAGCCTGGAGCAAGATTCAACAGAGTTGCACCACTTCAACATTTCGCACCAAACCTCTCCTAGTGCACTATTAACCTTCACTATAAAAGAGCCAAAACGAGTCCAGTGTGAACACCATAGACCTATGTGCGTTCAAGAGCCTGCGTTTTGGATGTTCTTTAATGCGTGTCATGTGCTCGGTGTGTCCATATTTAAAGGTTCTCAGCTAAATTCCATTCATAGTAAACTGCCCTTATATTTACCCAGCTACATTTTTATATTTGTCAACTCGCCAAAGGTTTTAAGTCAATAAGTGAAGCATCAAACCCAGTGCAGCCAAAAAGCACAAAATGCAGCAGCAGGATTACAAATCTTTTATAAATCACATCCATATCCAGAAGCTGGAGCAGCAGCAAGTGACTTAACATGAGCACAACTGAACAAACTAAAGGAAGGTCATCTTTGTTAGCCTTTACAGCTAATGGTTTGAAAGATTCTTCATAAGATAAAAGCCATTATGGAAAACCTTGAACATCCCTTTCTCAGTAAATGACTCAACAACTGTCTTCAGGCAGAGACTTCCTCAGATCAGCTACAGAACCGACTGCTACAGGAGATCCATCCCATAGCTTTAACCAGCTTCAATGATGCCCTGAATAATGTCAGAAAATGAGTCACTATAACTCCCAATTTCACCTTCGGGATTAATAAAGTATTCGAGTTGAATTAAATAGAATTTTTACTCTGGGAGTGTGAAAAAAGCGATGCATTCACTCATGGTCGACAGCTTATGTTGTCATTGAGAGTCACACTACGTTCGTTAGAGTGTAACATGCAATCCTTCAGAATATGAATCTTCATTTCACCTTTAAGAGGGGTGTTAGTTTGAGCTTGGCAACATGCAATCACAACTTTAGAGAATTTTTTTGTACCTTTTCTTTCTACTGAATAAAAGCTCGTCCTGCTGTCAGCATCTGTCATCTGCTTTCCCCACAGTTTCTCACTTAATGCATCCATTTGCCTTGAGTGTTCAGTCGTCTATTCATGCTGCTCAGAATCAGGGCAGTGTGAATGTACCGTCTTAGTCACTTTGGTTTCAGGACAGACATGCAGTAACTAAATAGTCCTGATTTTGAGACATTATGCAAACACTATGTTAATAATTTGTCTGTGCACAGTTCTGTAACCTAAGAATAGACATGACAAATAAGTAAAAAGTGAAACTCTTTAGTACTCTTTAAAACTTTGGATGATCTGAATATTTTTTTATTGTGATACTTATTTTCTAATTCATTTCTGTGTTTTATATTGCACTTAATTTGAAACATTCATATTTTTGTACGTAAATACACAGACTTAATAAAAAAGAGCATGTTAAAGTGAATTAGAAGATAATCTTTAATTAAATTAATACTCTTATGAATATGTAATATTACAACTTGATGAAACAGTTGTTCTGTCATTTCACAGCTTCTACACCTGGACCCGTGGGTTCTTATTTGTCCCGTCAATGGCGCTGCAGCTCACTGTGTCCCGACAACAGAAGCTAATGTAATAAAACCCCATTTGAAAATAGAAAATAGTCAAACGGAAAAGGCTGTTTAAACAAACTCTGGATGCTTTGAAGTCATACCACATCCTTCGACACGCAGACAGATGCACAGGTGTGCTGATGGATGCGCACCTCTTCCTCTTTGAGGGCTGCAGTCTTCATAGAACAGAGGGAGGAAGGTTTTTAAGGAGACAGCCATCAAAAAGACTGCTCCTCTCCACACCGCTCCTGATGTGGCATGCACAACAGCACTGCAACTCATACAGTAGTGAGTCAGCACCAAAGTCTCAGGATGGAGTGCTTTAGAGCAAACAAACAGCACTTGCCTCCAGCAGAAATTGCTGGCAGCGATCTACATGTAGGACGTGTGCTAGCAGCTCTCCTCGGTGTCCACAGCTTCCTGCTGCCATATTTAGACACTTTAGGTTCCTGAGACTTCTGAGTGGGAATATACACAAGGATTTCTAATTTAGTTGTGTGTTACTGTAAGCACATGCATGCTAATACCTAATTGAAACAATATTAAATAGTTAATAGGAAGCCTTTGAGGCTTTGACCGATATATTCATAAGTGGTGAAACATTGTGATTAATTTGCAATTAATTTTGAGTAAACTATTGAGATCACGCGAAGATTTGCGGTAAAAACACTGTAATTGATTGACACCTCTAATATATATAAAGATTCTGTCCTTGGAGTTGCATGAAACTCCCCTCATCCACTATTTACCTGATTTATCTACAAGTCATTCTGCTCCGCCAAAGAGATGGATGAAGTGATAACAGATGACGCCACCAACGTCCTGACTTATGAGCACACTCAGAGATCAAATCCTGCCCAGGCTACACTAGAGCATGCAACAGAAACAAGTTAGTGGCTGGAAACTGCCATAACTAACCACGAATGCCAGCATCAATATGGCGGGAGGCCAATGTAGGAATATAAATATAGAAAGGAGGTTCTATGTATTTGACCCACTTGCCAAAATAAAAAACAGTGACAGCAATGTAATAACTTGAGAAAGCAGTCGTTTGTTTTGCCCTAGCAGAAAAAGAACATTGCTATTTAAAGTCATATAGTGCTAGTATTGTCTAAACATGAAGTATCTGAGTTTGGAAAAAATTGACCACTTCACAGCATTAACCCTTTATCACCGGGGATTTTGTCAGTTACCCCCAAAAAACATACTGTAGCCCTACTTATGTGAATCAGCTGATTTTTGACGTGAAGAAAAGCAGCTTTTCATTTTGGCTTTGTGTTTTTATGAAACACGTACAACACCTTGCGTTATTAATATGTTGCCTAGCAGCGCAATGTTGCTTTTTCTCTGTAACAGAATGAGCTGATTTATGTTGATTGCGTCAGCACTTTACTACTGTAAAGGGTTGCATATCAGCTGCTCTTTGAATGATCAAATGAACGAGCAAACGAATGAATGAAGCTTGATTTGTCACATGCAGGCTCTGTCAGGCCTTACCACTTCCTGTCCCTCCGCTGCCCTCTACTGTTCCTGTTTGGTGCATTTTCTGATTTTGGTTCTTTGCTCGCCCTCTCCCTATCTCTCCTCCACAGGTGTCCAGAATGAGGCAGGGGTCCTGACACACCTGCAACTCATCACCCCAACGGCATTTAAGACCCTTTCCTTCAGCTTTTCACTGCCAGTCTGTCTGCTTACACCAAGTGGTACTGAGGCCATATTGGCTTCCCTGGGTTTTTACTCATATTCCCAGCAGTTCTCCTTCAATAAATCAACTCTGCTTCTCTGAAAATGACAGAATTGACACAAGGTCAGTAATGTCATTAAATTCTTAGAATGAGAATGACCATTTGTCTCTAAAAATAATCAAGTACTCGTAGTATGCAGAGACACACCGTGCACAAATTCAAAAGGTCAAAATAATGAAATATAACAGAATTTAAGGGATAGGTACAAGGTGCAGAAAGAACTAAATACAAAAATTGAGTTGAGGCATGGTATTGGAAATATTCATGAAGGTTCTATCAGGATTTTAATAATCTGACATCTTGGGGATAACAACTGTCTCTTAGTCTGTGTGTGCAGGCAGACTCCTGTATCATCTGCCAAAGGGTCGCAGACAGAAAAGTCCTAATGCTATGGTCCTTTACTCTTCTTCATTTGACGATCTGCTGGAATTACTTAAATGCAGTTGGAGTTATGACAGTCGAAAGAATGTCATCACTGAAGCCAAAACTTAGAGGGTTAAGCCCCCCCCTAACCACTTACATTTCCACATCATTAGAACTGTAACTGATGCGTGCAGTGCAGTGAAAAGTGAAGAAAATCAATTTGCTCTCATTTTCACTGCAATCATCACCATCAAATCAAGCCATCTTTACACTCACATAGAGTCTCCATTTGAGGGAGAATGCAAACACGTCATTTCAATATTCTGCACATTTCTGAATATTTTAGACTAAACTAATAAAGCCTTAAAGTCCCGCTCCGATCATCTTTCAAAGTGATGTGAAGCCATTCCCAGTGGTCTTTCAATCACGATTATGATGTTTTTAAGCAAAAAAAGAAAGAAACCTGTGTTATTTTACTAGGATATAGTTTCTGCAGAGCTGCAGTAGTTCATTGGAGTGAGTCTTCTTTTTATTTCCCATTATCTCACTCTTTCCTGCCAGCTTACAGCCCCTCACACCCCCCATTACTGCTGCACTGGCATCATTACTGGTTTTGAGCCAGATTCCAGCTCAGACGAGGAAAACAAAGACTTGCATGGATCTATTTGTCTGCAAGTCCCCCTCTCATGATTTTGGTGGTATTTTTCTTATGAAACAGAACAGATTTAATAAAAAATAATTTCATTTTTGCACCTCTGAGTATTTCTCTTTTTAGATTGCTGTCAATCAAACTGTCGCAAAGACTCTTGGTTTGAATTAATGAGCTTTTGTGATGTCACTACGGCACAGGAGCGCACGCGCAGTGCAGAAGCGCCCTGCTCTTCCCTATCATTTAAACTTATGTGCGGAAGAAGAGAAGATGGCACATAGCATGTGTTTTTAGTGAGTATTTAGTCATTTACGACTAGGTCCTTTAAAATCAGACAATGTGATTTTCTGGAATTTTGTCCTTATTTAGTCTCTCATAGTTGAGGTGTAGCTATGATGAAAATTACAGACCTTTCTCATCTCTTAAAGCTGGAGAAATTGCACAATTAGTGCCCCACCGTGTCGTCAATCAAAAATACAATGTTTACGTGCTAATAACTCAAAACCTACACAGTAAGAGCACACAAATCATTGTATCATTAGAATAGATAAGACGTTTTATTAAGTAAACAGAAAGCTGTGGCGATCGTGTTTCATGCTCTGCTGTAAACTGTGTAATGGGGAGAAGCGTGGTATTTCTGCCTTAACCACCGCTGAGTGAACGGCGGCCCCTGGTCCGTGGGCGGGGCTCGAGAAGCTCCTGGGGGACCGCTGCCTGAGTGGACTCAGATCCCTCAGGCATGAATCGCTCAGTCTCGTTTCCAAGTGAGGGGCACGCGGGCTGGCCCAGGTCTCCAGAAACGTTTCTGCGGGCTGGACTGGTCCTCCGCCGGCACACAGTGGGGCCGGCAGCTGCTGTCGCTCCGATGGCAAAAACAATGTGCGCTCAGTGTAAAAAATCACGCAATGATGTTTGTCTCAGAGGATGTTTGATTGGCCGTTCTGTCTGGCCGGCAAAAATTCCTCCTCACCATGACATATGTCAGTCAAGTAACATGTGTCATGGTGAGGCTGACAGATTTTTTTAAATACATTTTTAGTATACTGTTCATTTTTGATAGCCTGTGATCTGCCCAAACTGAGCACCCTTTGAACTACAAGTTTTTTCCAATGACGTTTTATTCCATCTGCTCCTGTTTTACAACATGTTTATCAAAGAAATAGTCAGAAACATGTTTTTTTATCAATTCTCTTTATATGTGTCCTCCATCATTATAGAAGAATGCCACAATACCATGTTAAAAACAAACACCATTTTCATAGTAGGTCTGTGAAATATAAAGCCAGTTACCATCCACTTTTGCTCTGTTCAAAATTTTCCTTTAATTATTTGACAAAATATCAATATTTTGAGAAAATCCAGGAGACATATTTGAACTTTGATCCATTTAGTTTGGAAGAGCTTTGAGTCAAGGAAGGCTGCCCAAACACACACACATACAGACACACACATGTTTGTCAGCGCTGTAAAGGTCTTAATACTTACAGTTATGTAAAAACCATCTCATGTCGATGCAACTGTGAGAAACTCACACAACCCAATTTATGAACCCCCTCCAGACGTATCCTTTGTCTGGTGAATTGTGTTCTAGAATAATCAAGCGGGCAGAATGACAACTCTGGCTGTGATTCACCATCCAATACCGCGTGACCAAAGTCTGGTGGCGGGCGGCCCGAGATGCTACTGCCGTGGACAGCATTGTTACCTGTTCCAGTTCATCGGTGGCGGCTGCCCTGGGGAAACGGTCAATACTGAGCATTTGGGCTCTTAGTCAGTGTTGTCAGCTGTCAGATACGGCAGATTAGACCTCACTTGGTTGCACATGGCTGACAAATCACTGAAAATGGTTACGGGCAAAAGTGCTGCATGTGTACAGCTGCAGGGGGCTGGCGAGTGGAAAGAGGAGGCTGGACAGACAATAAATAACTGTTGATGTCCAAATCATCAGTTAAGCTGCCGAGTCAGTGCAGGGCAGGAGGTGAACAAGCTCCATTAGAGGCCCAGATAAGCAGGAGGATCACATGAAGGTACTGATCTGACTTCATAGAAATTCTTCTTTATTCATATTCTAATCGTGTCTGATGTTAAACGGGTTTCCATATTTTTGTCACACTTTGCTGTGTGAGTTGAACTTATCCCTCTTGTTTGAGGTGTTCTGATGTCAGTGTTGACGTTTGTGTTGATTTGGCAGCAGAAATAGAATTGGCCTGCACTTCAGAACAAAACAACAGGAGATGCAAACTGTGTGTGATCTATACAGTAATGGAAAAAGTCACCAGTGTGCAACTCAACATGAATAAAGCTGGCCTTTTTATCTTTTTAAAATGTTTGTATTAAATGTATTTTTATTCTAACTGCAATAATTAAAAAGAATAAATAAATGTACTTTATCTGCAAAGAATGTTTGTGTAGCCAGTTAACTTACAGTACGCATTTTTTTAGATTACCTGCCTGTTTTAGTTCCATATGAGGACAACAGGGGGAGACAGAGGTTAGCTAAGCTTTACATTCAGATAAAACATCTTCTTCACTTCTTTCTTTGTAAGTGCCAGTATGTGAATTGTTGTGTATTGAATTGTTACATTCAATACAGTTTGTAACAGAAAAAGTGCCAGTATGTGGATGTAGTTTCTTTTCCATATGAGAACTCAAAAAGGAACACAACATTAAACAAAACCAAAAAACTATTTGTGCAGTTTATACTGTGAAACACCCACTTCTCCCACCAGACAATGGAAAAAGAAGAGGAGAGGGAATGTGGGTGCTAAACACAAAAAGGGGAGACATTCCTAGAAAAGGCATTTCAGTCAGACAACTCTTGCAGAAGAATATTTATTCACAACATCTTTAGGTTGACATTCACAATTTGATTCACAACTTCGTTTTGGCATAAGGCTCCGTTCAATTCCTTGACACACTTATTTTTTCCATACACTTTTGGGTAACAACCCCCAACACCAAGATGATCCAGAAGAAGAAAATGTGAATGTGAATGTATAATCAGTGGGTAAATAAGATGAGGTGTGTTTTCGGCGGCATTCCATTTTCACTTCATTTCATTTCATTTCATTTTCCAGTATGACTGCTATGTGTTTACCCGGTACCATTGACCGTTGGGCCGCTCCCTTCGAGAACACTCTACGAAGGGAACATTCTATCTAGTGTATCTGCTATGTGTTTACCCGGCACCATTGACCGTTTGGCCGCTCCCTTCGAGAACCACTCTACGAAGGGAACATTCTATCTAGTGTATCTGCTATGTGTTTACCCGGCACCATTGACCGTTTGGCCGCTCCCTTCGAGAACCACTCTACGAAGGGAACATTCTATCTAGTGAATCTGCTATGTGTTTACCCGGCACCATTGACCGTTGGGCCGCTCCCTCGAGAACCACTCTACGAAGGGAACATTCTATCTAGTGAATCTGCTATGTGTTTACCCGGCACCATTGACCGTTGGGCCGCTCCCCTTCACCAGGGGAACATACTACCTGAAGGAAGGGGAAGAATGAAGGGGAGCCAACAAGATTACACAACCTGATTCAATTTTTAACACCAATGCAGTTAATCCTTCTCATTCGCGGCTTCCACCTGACTTAACATATTCATCATTCAAACCAGACCTAATTTTTTCTTTAAATCGCTAATATTTCATCAGAATTTAACCTAACATATCTCTGAAAGGCGGAAGAGGACCACCTTCCCATTGCTTTCAGCGGAAATGATGGCACATGAAGAGCAGCAGCTGTAGCAGCGCCTATTCTCAGGGAGTGCAGGGTGTAAAGGTCTGACGGAAGACCGCAGAACAAGCAGACGTCTTTGCAGCACCAGATCAAGGACTGCGGGGTGACATCGTTCGCCGGAAACGAAGAGCAGACAGGGAAGTAGGGGTTCGTAGGCTCAGGATGCGATGCATAGATAAAGACAAAGCATAATTAGTCTGGGCAAAAGAATATAGAAATAACCCAGAAACCGCTTAGTTTTTAAATTCTTGATATAAATGGAATAACAGTGCTTTTAAACAACAGTCCTGAGAAGTGAAATTTAGTTAGTAATTAAGTAAAAGTCCCTTTATGGATTCATTGCATCATAAAACCGCCAGAATCACAAATTCCAGTAAAGAATTGATAGAGAAATATAGAACCTGCAAGAAATCTTAACACAAATTTAATGTACACTAATGTAAGAGATGTAACCTTTAACAATTCCAGAGGGACGCACCTTCAGAAGGTCATCGAGGAGCAGGTGATGGAAGGGTAACCAAAGACCAGAAAATATTTGTAGATGAGGAAGATCATCATCCCAAGTAGCAATGGATCGCAGCTCGGCCGGTTATGACATCAGTGGTCCTCAAATAGGTGGACAACGAAGCACAGACTATTGAGTTTTAATTAGCCAAGGGCATCTGGATACTGCAAAAAAAAAAAAAAGAAGAACTTCCGATCCACGAGGGATCGTAGGTTTAAGTATTTTAGCTAGACTGAACATTAACATTTAGAGGCAGAGAATAACGAGCCTCTAAAGGAGATGCCTCTAGCCGAGTGCCATCTGCTAAAACAGGGCAGAGAGAAGACTAATGGACACAAGATTTAACTCTTGAACTAAGCTTGAGAGAGTGTAAGTGATAATTTCTCCAGTCAGGGTTAAAATTGCTCATGGTGTTATTAAACACTACCCAGTCAACTGATGACACATAAGATTATCATTTCACATAGAAACAGCCTCAATATAATCTCCATGGCTGAATTATCTCAGAAATTGTACTATGCAAAATATAATAAATAAAATCTCATCTAACTACACGATCCCTTACACACCATTAGAGCTGTGAATTCAGGCAGCCGGACAAACACAAACCACTCTTCATAAATCTTTCCCCCCAAAACCAGAAGGTGCAGCCTCAGAAGAACAAGTGGGGGGGGGGGGGCCTGGAGACACGACAGTCATTACCATAACAAAACCACTCCAAGCATAGAGAGGGAAAGATCGAACGCAAAACACAAAATCCAGAACTGGAACATGTAGCCCATGATCGACCTACCCAGAACAAGAACACAAGATGAACAGATTAGCGTGGGAACAAAGCCACAGCAAATTTCAGGTGGCCCAATCATTGACAAATCATATTCAACCAAGAATGAATAAACAATACACTGCACAAAGCTAGAGATGACATAATGGGAAGCGGCAAGCATCAATAAACCATCCAGAACCATAGAAGAAAAATAAAACCGGATGGGTGGAGGACCATACAGTATAGACAACGTGGAAATACATTTTTCCACAGAGATTCAAAAGATCAGGGATACAGAGGAAATTTGGCCACCCAGAAATCATCAATAACTCGCAAAATGAAGGGGACCCGTCGCCTATAAATATCCATTGCAGGGCTTCTGATAATACAGTTGATATTATCAAGACTGCCACGACAGCTGAAAGGTAAACCGACAAACACGTCGAGCGCCAACTGAATGCCAAGGGACACCACTGAGAGGCATAGAGGCAGAACAGTGAGAACATCGGCGATAACAGTCATCCTCAGCCTTATATCCCGTTCGGAGGAAAATCGTGGAGACACCATAGGCAGACGAAGAAACTTTTATACTAATCCTGAAGGCGCATGGGAAACCAGGCCACTGATGACCAAAAAATGAACTGCGAGGCGCTAACAGGTCCAGATCAAGAACGTCAACCTGAACACTTCCTAGGGGCCACCCTCAGTGGCGGCTTTGAAAACGATGCCCCGGAAGAATCCATCACATAGCCCCCACAAACCTCCAAACCAAACCAGAGAGAGAATAACAAATTAACTGTCCAGCCGAGAAAACAAGGCCGCGACGAGACTGACACACTCACTAATGCGGCCGACGCAAGTCCCTGAATCCAGGGCAGGACCCACTGGGGTACACAGAGCGTAAAAAACAAACAAAACAAAACAGGCGTAGCAGAACCATTTGCAGAACGGGCGGGGGCAACGAACGAGGATCGCCGAGTGAATAAAATGAGCCATAGACACTGCATAAGAGAGACCAGTCATAGGAAAAATGTCCACAGAGCAGAGACTGGTCCAAGAGACACTGATTCACATTCTGACCAATCAGCAGCTACAACAACAATGAAGAAAAAAAACAGAGGAACCGCCATAATAATAAAGCCAGCATCGAATTAAAGATAATTAAGATTTTACACTCAGCTCCCAAAAAAAACAAAACAGCCACAGAAAAAATGCTAAATCCACATCAAATTCAACCAGTATGAGAAACCTGTCCAAACGAGGACTGCCAGCCTTCACAACCACAGAAAAGACCCCACGACCCCTGAAACGACAACCGGAGACGCAGAACTATGTAGCAGAAAAGGAATCAGAAGTGCATCATGATGGACCATGCGACAAAACTACAATTCCCAGGATCCTTAGGGGCGTGACGTCACCGAAGTAAACAGGAAGTAAAACGCAGCCTCAGAAAACTACACGGGAAAAAAGGACCCCATGACGCTCACCGTAGATTATAGGGGTGACCACGGCAGACTAGAAGACCTGGACCGCTCCCGATCGGGGAGCACGGACATCCCGAACATCGCGGAAAGCACACCCCCTGCAGATGCACGCGACCGCGGCGAAACGAACGCGCCGCGCGCCGTCAGCCGCCCGCTGATCGCCGCAATGAGAGCAGACGTGACCAAACGAAAATCCCACATCAGAAAAAAGGGGATCATCCATCCGAAGGACGGGGGGAACACAGCAAGACGCCGAAAGATAAGGAGACCCGCGGGCTCGGAGACCGGCAAGAATGAGCGCTGAAAGTAAGAGAGAATGAACAATCGTACACCTGACTTAAATAGGACGCTAAACAGGTGGGTTAATTAACTGACCCGCCCTAGGGGAGTAACCTGCAATTCTGCCGAGTGTCTGCCCGAAATGCGATAAATCGCTATTTAAAGAGAGGCTTCAAGCCCCTCACAGTAGAGGGGAAACAAGCTTGGGGACAAACAACATTTTGAGTAATTTAAACACAAAAACAGATCTCACTTCATTACATTTGCACAAAGCAAGTATTGTGTTTTCAACTACGACAATACATCCATCCTCCAAAGCCCTTAATCCCTTTTGGGTTCTCCGGGTTGCTGGAGCCTATCACAGCTACTGTTGGATAAAGGCAGGGAACAGCCTAGACTGGTTGCCAGTTGTCACAGGACCACACTCACATGCCCACCTAGGGACACTTTTAAAGTAGTCATTTAAATTATAAGGCATTTTTTTGAACTGCGGGATGAAACTGAGTGTGCAGGAAAAAAACTCAAATCCACGAGGAGGACATGCAAACTCCAAACAGAAAAGACACCGCTGGGTTTCAAACCAGGAACAACACATTGTAGAATCTTTTTTGTTCAAATATAAACCATGAGATTCAAACGTTGTCTCAAAAAAAGTTCAGAGGTTGTGTCAGGGAATACAACAGGTCAGTGGGGAGGGGGTTGAACATCACTCTCAGTGTCCTACCCGCCAAATTTGACTGCACCCTTTAGTACACACACCCTTTACCCCTCAGAAATATACACTCCAACACACACACACACACACACACATACATTACACAAGGTGGGACCTCTGATTACACAACTATGGTGAAATGCTTTAGGGTTCTTCATATTTTTACATTTTTTTTAATACTAGAAGCTGAGGTTATTATTATTGTTTTTTTATCCATACAAATGCTCAGGACTGTATTTTGGGTTGGGGGTGAGATTAGGTACTTTGTTTTCTGTCAAATCGTCTTTTGTCAAAGTGCCCTTTGTGTTCCTCAGGTCATTCACAGTATTCCTTCTCTCCCTCTTGTCAAAACTAAACCAAAAACGTACTCAAACACATTTTTATTTTATTTTTTACACATATTCATATTTTACTTAGTTTGGTTTTCTTATTATGTGGCAGTATAGCCCTTCCCCAACCATAGAAGGAAGAAAACGGGTAAATTGACATTTCATGCTGCATTCACACCGCCCTCTGTGGTTTTATGAACCCGCATCCAGCCGGTGTTGGACACACCGGATCAGCGCTACATATGCCGGCAGCAACAGGGAAAGGATTCTTCTTCATTTGTGTATTTACTGTTTATTAGCGCTCGTCCACCATCTACAATAGGAAGAGTGCAAATTCTGCACAGCTCCGTTACTATAAATGTCCGTGTTGGAATCCTATGAATCCAACCAGACTCTAACAGCATCTATCTATTCAACCCACACGTCACTACTAAATCCGAGCTCCCGATTGGTCACAAGGCTGCGTTGCTGCGATTCAGCGTGAAAATGTTCAACCGGTTAAACTGTCAGCCTGCAATCGATGAATTGCAGATTTGTATGTAGAGCTCACCACCGGACTTGAAAAACGTACGCAGTGACGCGTGATGGGAGCCTTCTGGTCTGCGCCATTGACTGTAGACTGGGAGGAGCCAAGTCAAACTTAACCTTTGTGCTATCTTAGATGCCCCCCCCCCCTTCCATTGAGGTGTTCTCCCTACCATGACAAAGGTGGATGAAGGTGGAAAGATTTCATGTCATCCATGGACACCAGTGAAGATCACAAATCATTGAAGAAAAAAGGTTCAGAGCACTGTCTAGTGGGTCTAGATGACCCAGTTCCCAACGGTAAAGTGCCTAGGATAACACAAGGGTTAAAATGGCTCCAACACTCCCACAGAGCATCCTTAACGTGTCTCAAAATCAAAACTCAAACTGTATTTATTTGTATTGCCCCTTTTTATTTCGACCGAAAAAACAAAGCGCTTTACATAAAAGCCAATAAATTAGCCATAAAATATAGAAATTCGTTAAAACAGAAAACGCAGGACAATCCCACAAAATTTGCACCCCTCCCTCACCAGATCACTATCTTCACCCACCCAGTTCCCCCAGTAGAACCCTGAACAAAAACAAAGAACTGCAGCTTAAAGAAAAGTCTGGCTTTGTTCAGGTGTGAGGAAACTGTATAATGGGGGATCCATTCATTCCAAGGCCCATCCCGACCACGAGGGTCATTGCCAGAGCGCCTGCCCAACACATCAGCTCAGGGCCCTCTCTATGGCTGTTAGACCACAGAGCGGGACCCCAACCGGCCTAATGACAAAGAGCACCACAGCAACAGCACCCCCTACAGGCGGAGCTGGTAGTACCCCAGATCCCCAAGAGGAAACAGTGGGGCAATGAGGAATGAGACCTCTGTCAATGGTTGAAGAGGATGAATGTAGCCCTTGGTCTATCCTAGGCACTTTAACATTGGGAGGTGGGTCATCTAGACCCACTAGACAGAGCTCTGAACCTTTTTTCTTCAATGATTTGTGATCTTCACTGGTGTCCATGGATTACATGAAATCTTTCCACCTTTATCCACCTTTGTCATGGTAGGAAGAACACGTCAATGTAAGGGGCGGGGTCATCTAAGAAAGCACAAGGGTTAAAGACATGGTTGGGGTGCTGCACCTTGGCTACCACCTATGTCACTTTTGCAAATTAATGGAGGAAAATTATTGTACAATATTTTACTGTTCACCAATTGCAAAAAAGTAAAAGCCATGTTGATAAAAATATGTTTGCTTACTAGTTCTATGAGAAGTTTAGACAATGATTTGGTGCAGGGATCAGGAACTTTATAGTTTGTGAACCAACTATGGCTTTTTCGTGTTAGCATACAGCTAACCTGGGGTGTTAAACTTTTTATCTTTTATAAGTTAAAATTGAAATTCATGAACTTTACATGTGACATTTCAATGTCTTCATTGACTAATCAATTTTGTTAGTACTTTTATAGTAATAAAATGCAATGTCTCTAAAATATTGAAACATATTCAAAATTCATAATCAGATCAACTTGTGTAAAAGATTCTTTTTTGGTTTCAATTTGTTCTTTTGTTTTTAAAAGAAACTCCAGGATAATGATTATTGGTACAAGTTATTTTCTTTTTCAAAAACATTTGTAGCCTGCTACATTATTTAAATTTTGATAGGATTTCTATATTTTCTTTAGTTAAAACACTATGTTTGAATGCTGTGTCTCTGGCTCATGATTTGGTTGGAAGTCAAAAGTTTTAAATCTTTAACACCAAAGTTAAAAACATTCTTTCGACAACCGCAACTCCTCAACTGTTGATGCAATTAATGCATTCAGCAGATTCTGAAATGGAGAAAGACGTTCATTTGCAAAGCTTGGTAGTGAACTGCTTCCAAAAATCAGCGTACATCAGCTGATCCTGATCTGAAAAGCTGCTTTTCTCCTCATCAGATCACTTCAACGGTCGAGGAGTTACGGTATGTCGAAGAGCTTGTATTATTTAGGCATCTCTTACAACATCTTCAGTGTTAAAGGGTAAGATTATTGGAGAACAGTGTGGAGTTGCTCGATACAAGTTTGTATCAACCAATTCCTTTTAAAGCTAAAAACAGACAGAGATGCAGCAAGTTCTTCTAAGTGAAATGGTGTGAATAAATGAAATTAGACATTTTGCTTAAATTAGGATTACGTGCTGATGGGTGAGGTTCACCTACATGCATAGAAACACCTGTATTGACTTTCCATGCTGTTGCTCCTGTGTAGAAGCAGCAGCATACAAAGTAATTGCTCCTGATCTTCATTAACAGTTTCAGACACACATCACACATTGGATATCATTTTCAGAGTAGCTCCCAGCTCCTATTGGTAGAAAATTGCAGTTGTTTTCAAAAATTGCAGTCATGTGGGTCAGATGAGATGACAACAAAGGAAAACAAAACAGAAAAAAGCACCAATCTCACAATGGGAGACATTACCTACATTTGACATGACTTATTTAGAATAAACTAATGTTCCAACAAAATGATTAAACAGAAAAAAAGGCTGTAGTGAGTGTTTTCACTCCTTTACTCTCTTTATGTTCCTAACACATCAAGAAGAGCGTCTATTGCTTAAGTGACAGAAAAACAGTAGCATGTTAGCACGTAGATTAACTTGGTTTCCCTTTACTGCAATTAAGGGAGATTATGGCATTATATGACCTCATTGAAGACACTGAAGCAGCACCTTAGATGTTGCATTGACACCTAAAAAAGCAAACGCTCTAACTGTTTTCATGATCAACATGAGTCAGCTAATTCTGACTCAAAGGAACAAAACCTTTCTAAGTGGCTTTCCTTTGCTTCAGAATCCACTGGAATTACTTTAAAGGTGTAAACGGTTGACGGGTTAAGGTAGTCGAAAGAATGTAAACTCTATCTTTAGCTCCAGTCTTTAAGGGTTAAGGATCATATTGTGAAGGAAAATACTATTTTATTATTTGGAACGGTTAAACTGGATTACCTAGTTGATCACTTATTATTGCATTGCTGTTAACAACATTGTATTTACTAAAAAAAGAAAAAAAATCATTTAGAAGACACACTTTCAGGAGAATGATACGATGCTTCTAAACAAATCAGCCAAGCCCAGAATTACTCTGCGTTCACACCGACGCATTTCAAATTTGCATCAGCTGCCTCTTTTTTTAAGTGCATCAAATTTGATCCCCAATGCTTGTCCAAAATGCCTTAACCAAACGGTCCCGTTGAGGGCTGGAGAAGCTACTGTCAATTTTGTAGCCTCATTGCTGCATAGAAGCATTAATATAGGGCACTCAATGAAATACTCTAAAATTCAAAAATTCAACCTTAGAGTGTTATTGGAGAACATAACAAGACTTCATATCATTGGTGACATTTTCAATTTTTTTTATTTTCATGTAGAAAATCAATGCCAATGAAGTTACCATATTTGGTCACTTGCCCGTGAGTGGGAAAACAAATTCCAATAAGTATACATATATATATAAATATTAGAAAACACATATTATGTATTTGAACATTTGAACATCACTTTTAGAACATTCATTCATTCATTCATTTACCAAGGCTGTGTCCCACCAAGGTGGGGTAGCCTAGACAAGGCACACAATTTTAGTTCCCTCTGTCTCTTCCCCAAATCCTCCTCCTTCAGTGTGTGTGTGTGTGTGTGTGTGTGTGTGTATGTGCGTGTGACTGGTCTGAGGCCTGGTCTAAGCCACACCACACTGCACCAGGGTCAGCTGCACACTCCAGTGTGGGCACCTCCACAGCAGGGCCTCAGCCAAGGCTGGTTTCCCCTTGCCGCTTCATCCCAAGACCAGATCTCTACCACAGCCATCCATTCATTCATACACAAGCTCTCTCCACCCATCCCTGTCCTGAGCAGCCTCTCTCCCCTGCACCACAGTCATCCCTCTTGCATTCAACGCTCTCCTTACACCCTCTGTCCATCCCATTCGCGGTCTTCCTCTCATTCTCACTCCACTCACATCAGATTCATATACCCTTTTCACCAATCGCTCCCTTCCCATTCTTTCAACATGTCCAAACCATCCCAGTGCCTTTTGCTCTGCTCTATCAGCCAACTCCCGCATCACACCAGTTCTCTCTCGGATGACTTCATTTCTCACACGATCCATACGCGTCACACCACACAAACTCCTCAAACATCTCATCTCAACTACATTCAGCTTCCTCTTTTCCGCCACTTTCAGACTCCACGTTTCAGCCCCATATAACGCTGCAGGCACCACCACACCCTCATACAATCTCCTTTTTGCATCCTTTCCCAGTGACCTACATTCAAACACTCTCTTCATTCCCCCCCATATCTTTCGTACTTCATTCATTCTAAACTCTACCTCTCCCCCTATTCCACCATCCACACACACACATGACCCCAAATACTGAAAACACTCTACCTCTTCCAACAACTCCCCATTTAATGCCACATTCAATCTACGTTCACCCTTTACCCTCGTACACCTCATCACCTTACTCTTTTCCACATTCACTCTCAACTTCCTTCTGTCGCACACCCTTCCAAACTCCTCAACCAGACGTGCCAAGCTCTCTTCTGAGTCAGCCACTAGTGCAGTATCATCTGCAAACAGCAACTGATTCACACTCCATTCGCTGCCGTCAGTCTTCATCATGCTCACACCCGTACCCGACACCCTTTCATTCACCTCTTTTACCACACCATTCATATACACGTTAAACAACCACAGAGACATCACGCATCCCTGACGCAGACCAACCCTCACAGGAAACCACTCACTCATGCTATTTCCCACTCTCACACACGCTCTGCTGTTTCTATAAAAACTCTTCACACCTTCCAACAAACTACCATCAATACCATACATACTCAACACAACCCACAACGCCTCTCTATCAATCCTATCATACGCCTTCTCTAAATCCATGAATGCCCAAAACACCTCCCTCCCCTTAGCCAAAAACTTTTCACACACCTGTCTCACAACAAACACCTGATCCACACACCCTCTACCTCTCCTGAAACCACACTGCTCTTCACCAATCATACACTCAGTTCCCTCCACTACCCTATTAATCAGCACTCTCCCATACACTTTGCCTACAACACTCAACAGACTAATACCCCTAAAACTACCACATTCATACTTATCACCCTTACCCTTGTACAGGGGAACCACACACGCACTCATCCAATCAAGCGGCACCTGCTCATTTGCAAAACACACATTCAACAATCTCACTAACCACTCAATCACGATCGCTCCACCACACTTCAGGCATTCCACAGCACACCCATCCACACCTGCAGCCTTTCCTACTTTCAACTTTCCCACAGCTTGCTCCACTTCCTCTCCTGTAATCAACGCTTCATTCAACTCTTCCAATACATTCAGTCTATTTTCCCTTCCATCCATCCCAATCACAGCATCCCGATCTTCCTCCACATTCAGCAGCCTCTCGAAATACTCTGCCCATCTTTTTCTTACTGCATTCCCCTCATTCAACATCCTTCCATCCTCTGTTTTTACCTTCTCCTCCCTCCCCGACACTCCCTTTCGCACCCTCTTCACCTCCTTCCAAAACATTTTCTTGTTCTCTCGAAAATTATCCATCAACTGTCTGCCCCACCTTTCGTCCGCAGCCGCTCTTGCCTCACGCACAGCTCTCTTAGCATCCCTTTTCTTCTCCTTATAACACTCATATGACTCCCTGTCCTTTCTCTGCAGCCATATTTCATACGCACATCTCTTCTCAGCTACAGCCAACCTTACATCCTTGCACCACCATTCACTTCCCTTCCTTAGACCACCCCCAACATGTCTCACACCACACACTTCCTCTGCACTTCCCACCACTGCACTCTTGAACTGTTGCCATTCTTCCTCCACTCCAACAACCATTTGCTCCTTCACCATATTCCACTTGCCACCTAATTCCCTCTGATACTCACACATTTTCTCTCTGTTCTTCAAAACACTCACTCTCAGAACTTTTCTTGCCTCCCCACTCTCTCGATCTCACCCATGGCATACCCACACGCAACCTTCCTTCCACCAAATAGTGATCAGACATACCTCCACTCTCTCCCCTCCTTACACTTACATCCAGCAATCTACTACATGCAACCTTTGAAACCACCACATAATCCATCAGTGCTTTGTCAATCACTCTTCCACCACTCTGCCTTACCCACGTATACTTATGGATCTCTTTCTTTCTGAACCATGTATTCCCAATCACCATCTCTCTTTCAGTGCACATTCCTATCAGTCTCTCACCATTATCATTCTTTCCAGGAACACCATGCCCGCCAACAACACCCTCAATTCTCTCATCACCCACTCTAGCATTCAGATCTCCCATCAGCACTACATTCACATTTGCTCCAAATCCTTGCAAGCACTCATCCAAGTCGTTCCAGAAGGTCACTCTCTCCTCTTCATTCCTCTCACTGCCAGGACCATATGCACTCACGAACACCCACAGCTCCTTCTGAAATTTCACTTTCACCCACATCAGTCTTGGTGAAACCTCCTTCCATTCAACCACACATCGTCTCACCTCACAGCTCACCAGCAAAGCCACACCTTCTCTTGCTCTCACGCTCTCTACACCAGACATTCTCCCACTCACACTTCCAAACACACACTCACCCTTCCCTTTCATCTTTGTCTCACTCAGTGCTAACACGCTCATTCCCCTCCTTCCAAACATCCTTCCAATCAGATCTCTTTTGCTTCCGTCCGTACTACACCCCCGCACATTCAACGACCCAATCTTAAGGGTTTGGGGAGGTAATCTCCCCTTCCCAGCTCTGCCCTGTCCGTAGTTAGGAATGTAGTTACAGGGGAGAGGATTCCCAGTCCTCTCGCTCCGTCCCTTTTAGTCGCCTTTTACGACACGCAGGGAATACGTTGGCAGTATTCTTTTTGACCCCCCTAACCACAGGGCTTAGAACATAAAAGTGCTGATAACAAAAGTGGTGAATAGACCCTCACACAACTGTGTGTGAGGGTCTGGGGAAGTCCTGGTTGTTGGTGGGTGGGGCAAAGTCGGGGTCCGACAAATCATCATCTTGATCCTCATCATCATCACTAATGTCAGGGTGGACTGGCACAACAGCAGTCTCCCTCCTCTTGCCATAAAAGATTAATGGAAGCTAAAAATTAAACACATGCGATAAAACAACTGTCATAACATCATAAACTGACAAAAATCACTCTTTATCACTATTCATAAACTAAAAACAGTGTTTAAATTCTCTCTGAATCACTGTTTAGTGATGTAAAACATTTGGCAACATTAAAACATAATATTCTAAGTTGTATTTCTTTATTTGTAAAGAAAATGCACTAATATGGTTTGTTAGATGCATAGGGCATATGTCCAAAAACAGACATACCAAGTAAAATTTTGTTTTTAGTGAAAAGGGCGTATGATCAAATATGGTGCCTGCATTTTTCATGCCGTATTTTCACTCATTTCAATAAATTCTCCGCAAACAACTTATATGTCAACACTTAACACAACTATTCAACAATAAAATGTATGAGTTTCATCAACTTACCATGGTTAGTTTTGACGATTCCTTTGAAAATGTCCAGTGAACTGAGCTGCAAAAGCAACTTTTTTTGATTTTGGAGAAAAAGGGAAATTTGATGTGACCCTGCTCTCTGCTGATTGGTCAAGTTGCACAATTGAGTAACCTATAATGGAGGATGATCTTTGCTGAGTCATGGGTAAATATCCCATGTCTCTTGAACTCACTGAGACGGGGGAAGGGCGTGATAAGTAACAGGTGTGGAAATTACCAAAAACAGTCACTTGCCCTATAAAGGGTTAACTGTATGTCTCGTTGTCAATGCATGGTAGACACAGATGATGTTGAGAGATTTATTTTGAAGAGAATCAGCAATCACGTCTGGGTTTATGAGATTATTCAGTGTCTCTCCCAGTACCGTGACCTTAACCGTCTACTGCCGAAGCTGCGTCTGAATGATGGCGCTTCCGTCTCTCTGTGACCCAGTTGGATGACTTGCTGTCCCGCATTAATCTGAGAAGGGAAAAATACAAAACAAGAATAAATATGTCTCGATTCAATTAAGAAAAATGTTATTTGTTTTGTTCGTTTTGGACAGCTCTTCTTGTACATTGCTGTCAGTAGCAAATACAAATACACACACCTACAGTGCCCTCTAGTGGTTATTATACAACCGCTAAAGGGGAACTGGTTCTTAGTGGGAAAATAATGAATAAAAGAGCCAATATTTATTCTTTAAAAATCACAATATAAGTCACTCCTGAGTATAAACACAACTTGGACTCCAAGACAGTACCATCATTAGCACTAAATAATTGTTGATTGAATTGATTAAGACTATTAAACAATTGCGTTGTTTTTCATGTTTCAGTCCTTGAGTTAAACTAAATTGTATCAGTCTATAAAACATTCTAATGTGTATTTGCTTGCAGGCTGCAGGTCAGTGATGATTGTTTAAAAAAAAAAAAATAACCCAACAACTTTCCTCCCAAAATTGTGCAGCTCCTGTTTATAGTAATCAAGAATATTTGTTGAATGTTTAAGTGCTTAAAGATTTTCTGAAATAACAGTTTTGTAACTTCCTCCTCCATAGTATGCACATTTATACAGTAGAAGTGTCTGCCCGGCTTGGATCAATGACTGACAGGCTTTCAGCAGCTCCCATTATTCTCTGATTTTTCGTCATAGACTCTTGAAGCTCCCCATTGCTGTCTGACTACACCTGCTGAGGAGTGATTGATCTATGTTTCCTTCTCTGCACCACCCTTTTACACACATACACACATCTGTCAAATCTTTTCTATGTAAAAACTAACATTCTCATGAATCACCTGCATACCAGATCAACAGCAAGTCCCACGAAATAAATGTTCCCAACTGGAAGCCAGCGCAGCACCCTGGTGCTCTGATCTGGCATCACTTCTTCTCTAAGAGAAGCACTGAGCAGACACTTTTCTGCAACACCCTCAAAGTACGTGCGCGCTTTTTCCCTCAAAAGTTGAGCTGAGAGTGCTGATCTAGTAGACAATCTTCTGCTCCTCGAACATAAAAAGCCCAGTGATTGGAGGAAGCTAGATGGCCTCATGCAGAGGGTGTTTAGCTGATCATCACCAGCACTTGTTCACCTAACCTCAGACTCCGCCTGAGCCATGGTCACGCCTTAGCCTTGAATCTACTAAAAGCAATCTGGGCCCAAGTGGCATCTTGGAAGGAAAAATCATTTGTATCATAGATGTCTATCTGTGCAGACTCTGAAAAAACAAAATGGTAACACTTTTAAAATAAGGTTAGCAAATGTTGGTTGGCTATCGGAGAATGAATTCGGAATGAGATGGGGAATGTATAGATTAGAATTGAGGTATTATTTTTTTACTCACTTATGAACTTGGAAATCCACAGTTTTAGGAAACCTGAAATTAAGTCGTTGTGATTCTTTTCACAAATTTACGCTTAATTAATGAGGAGAAATAAATGAGGTATCCGGTTGTTCATCGTTGGCTTGTTTAGGGGGAACTAAAGATTCAGGGGTCAGAGTGCGTGTAAAGAGGCCAAAAAAGGCAAAATTGTAGTTGAAAATATTGCAAACAAAAAATGTTTGCGAAAATATTTTTTCACTAATTTGCTACAACATGGACATAATCGGACAAGGGGCTTCTGCTGCAACAGTCCATTGACTGTAGATGAGAACTGGACAGTGTAACGTCACCCATAGGGAATGGTTTACTTATGGCTCCCAAAAAATGAGGTCAATTCAGTCGTCATTTTTAGAGAGAATCTAGAGAGAATCTGTCAAACGCTGTGTACGTTCAACGTGCGATCGATCACATACTTTTATTGAGGCATGAGAATTGTCTGCTTATGGCTTTAACCCTTGTGCACTAGGCACTTTACCATTGGGAGGTGGGTCATCTAGACCCACTAGACAGAGCTCTGAACCTCTTTTCTTCAATGATTTGTGATCTTCACTGGTGTCCATGGATTACATGAAATCTTTCCACCTTTATCCACCTTTGTCATGGTAGGGAGAACACCTCAATGTAAGGGTGGGTCACCTAAGATAGCACAAGGGTAAAACTAAAGAAAAAAAATTATGAAAAAATGAAGATTAGAAGAAAATGTGTTAAAAAAGGTATCAGAGCAAGAATGGTCAATCTGACAAATAAAATGACTGAGTAATAGCTGCTTATTTCTCTTTAAAAGTCTATGGGATTTTGGCTTCTTGGAACTAGCTGGTACTTCCTGTTTGGAATGGTACAGCCTCAACCTTTTCCCTAGCAACTGCACCAACAACATAGCTTTAACAAAAACACTTTGAAGCTGGAACATCGGTTAATTTTTGTGTGGAACCCTGATATAACCTCAGTTTTGAACTTTGAACTGAAATTGATGCTTTTTATGTTATATTGAATCATTTATATTGAACTAGAAATCATTTGCAGGTTTCAGTTTTGAACAGGGGGCTACACGGTGCCACAATGGTTAGGGCTCTTGCCTCACATTGATAAGGTCCTTGTTCAAAACCCTTCTGCGACCGTTCTAGATGGAGTTTACGTATCACCTCATGCATGTTTAACGATCAGTAACGTCTAGAGTGCAGCATAGGACAACGTACGACAACATCACCTGTACGTCATAAGTGTGTGTAACTTACATTATCCTTATAAATACTTTGCGATACACTTACCACATGCAGTACAGTGCTACGTTCCATTTTCATGACGTCCATTAAGATGGCTGCATGAGCCTCGAGAACTGAAAGACACACCTGCTTTTCCGTTAAGATGTAGTCTGTCATCTCTACCCAAATACCCACAGCACCCATACAGGTCATCCCCCATACGGGTGCACACCACCAAGGCTTAAGATAGTGGAACTTAAATATTTGGAACACTAATGTAAGATTCATTCACATTCAGTAATCTCATATAGCACTTTTCTAAAGATTTTGAAAAGCATGATTATCAAATATAAACAATGTAATTTGATTTCCTATAAGCAATGTCTTTCAGTGGAAGATAAAGTCTTCGTGTTGCATTTGAAGTTGGAAATTACACCAATATAATACATAATACAATATAATTGTTTGTCGAAATCAATCTAGAGCAGTGTTTTTCAACCAGTGTGCCACAGCACACCAGTGTGCCGTGGCACACTGGTGTGCTGTGGGAAATTGCCCTCATTAACTGATCTAAAAACATTTCCCATCTCCAGGATTTCAGCTCTTTGTTCATCCAAACAGGCCCTGATAAAACACTGAGGAGTTAGGAATATAAAATATCGTAAAATACTTTTTCTTTGCGTTTATTTTATTTTATTAAAGACATTTTGATAAGAATGACGTACCGCTATTCAGCTGCAGCTCCGGCTGTATTTTGGAAAAGTTCCGTCCCTTTAACTGTCTCCACCAATCATTCTTGGAGGCTTAATCACATGTCATCAGTCTGACCAATCAGAATTGGTTAAAGTCTTCACTTCCTTGTCCCGATTTAGCTCGTAAAGTCGCTCAGTTCTAACAAAAATACCAGCTAAAGCTCGTCTTTAGCGGTGTAGCTTTGCACAGAATCTGGTATCAGACCGTGGAACAAGTGAACAAAACAATGAAGCTCCGAAAAGCGATCTCGGCCGGCCGTTTAATGCACTACATCTCCCATGATGCATTGGGTTGTGAGAGGGACAGCGCACAAGGAGATCTGTTGTTAAACGTCTTGAAATCAACGAACACACATCAAACTGTTTTTAAATCTTCTAACTTAACTTTTATTGCATCTTTTAGAAAAACAGCAGCAGCTTCCAGCCTTTTCTGCAACAATTATCTCAAAAATGCATGTGAGATTGTGGAGGGGCTGTAGATCAATACAGACTATGAAGTTCTCCTTTTTTTTTTTTATCCTGGTGTGCCGCGGTTTTTTTTTAAGGTTAAAGTGTGCCGTGGCTCAGAAAAGGTTGAAAAACACTGATCTAGAGAGGCTAGAACATTCTGCTTTTTGGGGACTGTTTCTTAGCATAGACTAATTTTTCCGCAGTGCTGTTAAGCATTAACCACTCTCTGTGGTTAAGAAAATGCAGTGACAGTTTAAGTTACTATCTGGTGCCATGTGAAAAGCCACAGCAAAGCTTTTACTCTAACCACCATAAATTGGTTGAGGCCTGAATTCTTTCGCTTTATCTTTGCTCCCTAAAAGAGTAGCTGTTACCTCAGCTTCCCCCTTGAATTCCTCTCTGATTCTCCAAACAGAGAGCTCTCTGACAGCTGTCAACTGGAGGAGAGACATTCACCGTTCATAAGCACTTCACTCAGCTCTAGCCATCCTCCTGTCTTTGGGGGGGAAATATGGAAATGATGACGAACACAGGTAGTTTTTGATGCAAGAATTTTTCTCTAGAATCTTAAATTTATCCTATTGGCGAATGTGGGCTTAGCTAAAAACTCTGCAGATGTAGCTGTTTTTATGTTAAAGGAATGCTGGAGAGCAGTTAGGTGGAGCATGATGATTTTTTGTGTTTTGTTTTTATTTTGTTGCTTGTAAAAAAACTAACAAACAGGCAAAACGTTACACACAGCTAGACATTTATGTAGAATAAAAACAGTTTCAATATATTAATTATTTATGTAAACAAACCTCAACGCTATAGATGCTTTAATCAGAGAGCACGACAACAGTTTGTGCATCTTAGTTATCAATTTGCAGCAACCACAATCGTGTTTTCATGGCTTACACATCTTTAAATGTATGGGTAAGGAGGAAAAAAAGAAACTGCAAGTTAGACCTGAAAAGAAAACTGCAACAAGACCTCCAGAGCGCCAGGGAGCGCTAAAGTGACTATTGGAAAATGAGCTTAATTTGTGGGTAATTTCTATGGTGCAGGTTCTTTTGTAATGCACTGTTGCTACCCCATCTGTAGTGGCTACCAAATCGGTACACTGAATACTTGAAATGCGTCTACTTCTGCTCGAAGCATTTTACAGCACCTACCGTTTTGAGTGTCTCCTGAGAAGTTAACAATAAGTACCTATTAAAATGTATAAAATAATGGAAAGAACAGTCCGATCCTTATTGCATATGGAGAATTCGACATGTACAGCTCTGCACCTGTGCAAATTCGGAGCGCACAAATTGGCCTACCCGATCCATACCACGGTTGTCCAAATGTTTTCTTCTGTTTTGTTTAAGGGCAGTTTGCTCCCCAGTCTATGAGGATACACTATTGGTTAACACAACCTGCGTTTCCATTACACATGCGCAAAACTTTATCAAAATTCTAGAAATGTTAAAAAACAACATTTTGCAATAAAGCTCTTTCTATTAAATCATTGTACAAATAAACACAACCCAACTCACGCAATAAGTCATTTAAAACATGGAGACAGATGTGAACAATATTTTGATTTACTGCAGATACATTTAACGTTCTGCCCTGGCGCTAGCGCTCATGATCATCTAAAGAAGCTTCTTACATGTGGCAGCGGCAATGGATGAAACGATTTTGGTTGGTGATTTTACAGAGGAGCTGTGGATCCAAAAATTCCACATGATAACGCTCAACTTTTGATGAGGTATGTGATGCAGTGCCTAAGGGAGCCAGTTCCTACCAAGAATAGCATTCACATCTGGTTCCTGGTCACGTGACTCATGTAATTAAAAAAAAAATGTTTCCATTGCAGTTTTGCACAATATGTCAATTTTAATATACTTCAAAAACCACCTCCTTCGAGCGCAAAAACTTTTTTAAAGAAATGCGAGTTTGTCGAAATTTGTTGTTTCCGTTAGGCGAATTTATTAATGTAATACCAATTTGCGCAATTTCATTGTTAATGGAAACGCAGCTATAGACACTACATGAAGGGTTAATTTGACTGCAAAAAAGGCTGAAGTAGTTCAGTTGGGGACAACTCAAGTAAAACGCCCTCATTTCTCCCTTTTTTCTGCTGCCAACTTGTATGGCAAAAAAAAATAAAAAAAACCATCAAACATACAGAAGAATGCCTCTGAGCCGTGTGGTTTCCATGATATCACGCATCATTAAGATTTTCATTGTCTGTATTGACAACAGTTTTCGATAATACCGTGTTACATTTAGACAAAGTTTTTATATTCTACAATGGTGTAATTCCGTGGGGGAAGCTGTCTGTTGTTTAACAAACCCCATTTGTGTGAACACGGAGATATTAATTGTTAAGGTGGTTTGGACAATCAAAACGCAGGCAAAGCTGTCAGGAAATCCTATCCGGAACCTAATGTCATTCAAATTGCTTAACTGTCGCAATGTTGGCGACAAGAGGAAGTTATATAGGGTTTGCGTATGTGTGGTACTGATCAGGTTTCCGGTACAGATTGGATATCGACATTTTAGTGCAGGAGAGTTGATGATGATGATGGCAGTTAAGAGCTCAGAGGCTGATGAAACTGCAGCAAGATGACTCTTTGGTTCATCATGCGTTCACCAGGTGAAAGCAATCTCCCTTTCTAGTTGTAGCTGATTTAATAAAGCTCTTTCCTCCTCTTGTGACAGCTTTCAGCAATGAAAAGCTCTTCTCTTCTAATGCCCAGAGTTCTGGTCACAATCTAGGTCACACACAGAGAACAGCAAACAATCAAGGAACCAGCAATCCAAAACTCAATATCAAAAGACAGAGAAAAGTCTCAAGAGAATACAGATTCTATCACAGAGAAAAGCAGCTTCACGCTGATATGAAACCCGAATGTTGTCTGTCTGTTCAAAGGTGATACAAAGAGCCATCTATCTCAATTTTAAAATCAGCCGATTTAAAGTTACCCCGCAAAACAGTCGAAGAGTTATGGTATGTCAAAGAGCATTAGCTGACGCTGACGACATCTCCGGTTTTAAAGGGTAAATAAAAGTAATGCAGCATTCCTTTGTTAATTGCTTATTTGAACTTATTATTAACTGAAGCAATAAAGCAACACCCATGTGCTCAGACTGCATGGACTTTTGTTCCTAAAAGTCAAAGTAACAAGTGACTCCGGCCATACCCTAACGATGACCAGCAAAGACTCTACAAATCGAAGTGTAAATGAGAACGTATGCCAGATTGTGTTATCAGGGTTTGTTCACCAGTGATCTGCTGGATATGAACCATAGCTTCACATTTCTGTCTAGTGTTATGTCTGTGGTTCTGCTGATTGTCTTTCAATGACAAACCCTCTGAATTGTCTGTTTGTGTGCCAGGTGTTAAGACAGGTGCATAAACAGGCAGCACTCTGCATTTTGTCCCCCTCGGCCTCGCCTGCATTTGATATCCAGCATTCTATCTCTGAGCTGGCTGTGCTTTCACAGGCCAAGCTCTGCAACTAAATTGTCCTCTCCATGTTGCAGAAGAGTCTTTTTGAGGGCTGGTAAACAAACCTGCTCGTTAGTGAAGCTGTTGCAATCCTTCTGTCAGAGATGTGAGGAAACAAGAAGTCCTATCCCATAGGTGAGTTTTTCACAAAGGGCACAAAGCAGCTTTATTGTACCCTAATTCACTAAACCTGGTATCTCTATGTATAGAAAGTTTTTTCTCTCTCTATTCAGACTCTTGCAAAGCAAGTATCTTTGCACTTTTACTTGTCACACCAAAGTATTCCTTTAAAACCTGAGGGAATGCACCTAGTTAGTTAAGAGTAGCACAGATATACAGTGCAGCTGCTTTAAAGAAAGACATGGCTTTCTTCTCTGCCCCAATTTGAGCTGCCATGAATAATGGATATATTTGCAAGAAAACTATACATCTTTTTTCTTTGTCTTAAGTATTTGCATAGAAATTTTATAACAAAATTTAAATGTAGTGGTTCGTTGATGTTGGGAGGGTTGTTTTGTGCGTCAGCAGATAATCATCAGCCAGCACGGCCGCTGATGTGATAGAAGTTACCTTTTGCTCATTTAAATAAACCACAACAAGATCAGATAGACTTCGTTTGAACTCCTAACAAAATAAGTTCACGGAGAGAAGCGAAATCATCCACTTTGGATGCTGTGCACCAGCGGTCGAAAAGAACTCACTTTTCCAGAGCAAACTCCACATGAGTGTGAGACAAAGATTTTTTCAGCTTTTTTCTGGCGGTAGGCTTCAGGCACTACTAGCTCATTGGCCTGTAAAACAGCCGATTTAACCTTATCATAATTCAAGCTGTCCTCAAGAGGGAGCGACGCTACGACCTCTTGACCCTTTCCACAGTTTACAGTGGAGCAGTAATGGCCAAACATCACGGGGCAATTAAACGTGCCAGCAATACGCTCAAAGAACGCAAAATACGACTCCACTTCACTCTCCCAAAAAGAGGGCACAAGTGGAATCATTTTTAATTTACTTACATCAAGCAAACTGGTGGAAGATCCAAGGAGGGGAGGGTTTGCGCTGTTAATTGAGGATACCGGAAGCTGAGCCTTCGCCTCCAACTTCAGCTGACGGATCCTGACAGCTGTTTGAGCTTCGATTTCCATTCTCTTAATCTCCAGCTGCATGTGGCGGGTTTACGCCCTTTCCTGTGCGTCAAGTTGCAGACGGGCAAGCCGGACTTTCAGTCGCGCCTCTTCCCGTGACCCACCGCTGCCGGGAGAGAGCAGATCAGAGCGAGGGAGGCTGAAGGGCGTTTTTCCCCGTTCGAGCCTCTCATCACTCTCCAGCACCGGAGATGTCTTCGTGTGCACACGATCATCCGGGCGCCACTGTCACGCTCGCGGCAACCTCTTCACGAGGCGCCGTCCATGGACAATAGGCACCTCAGTGACAGGCAGACGAACCACGCCCATTCTCATCAGATCACCCACCAAGAGATCCTAAAGAGCCTGCCTGTTAATAGGTTTGGAAAATGAAAAGCCAAAATGACACCAAATCGCACTTGCGGCACGTGTTTAACAAAGATAAGGATGGGTGAGCAATAAAATGCTCCAGACTAAAGCCAGTCGCCATGGTTTTCCCCCCACTTTACAGGTATGTGTGCGTGGCACAAACAGAACCGCAACAAGGGCACGTCAGCACCCCTGCGCAGAAACCAAATACACAAACTGCAGAGCAGACAGCCACGTATACCCTATACAAAATCCCGGACGAGCCCCCACTTATGTTACATCCCACCCCAAGGGAGGGAGAAAATAGGTAACATAAAGAAAATAAAGTTAAGTCGGTGAGGGTTAAAGGCTGTCAGTGTAGCCATTTATTTGAATGACAGCTGCAAAGGTGAAAGAAGGTAACAAACTTAAATGCTCAGGCACTAATGCAATAAATAACAAAACCAAAGAGGGACTTTAAAGTAGCAGGACATCACCAAAACACTAAACATAACGGAAAACAAAGACCACACGCAAGAGGGAAAATCAGGCAGTTTCCACAGGCTTCTAATGCCAAGTCCAACAACAGGAGCCAGCTGATGAAACAGATTCCTCCCAGGAATTCAGCTGCCACTGGAACAGGGGTTGCTTGAGGCTTTTATGCTTACCGCCCAGCCTGGTGATTGGAGGAGGGAAGGAGGCTGCAATCATCTCCTGCAGGAGGTGAAGTCAGATGGTGTGGTGGAGGCTTCTGCAAAGGACACACATACACACCAAAAGGCCTCGGGCTGTCACAGCTTTTTATTGACCCCTGTCTGCCTGACCCTGATTAGCTTTCTGCTGAGCTAATAAACCTGCTGCATTTGGGTCCAGCCGTCTGCTTGTTCTAGTGACAGATGCTTTATGATGCAATATACAATACATTGGTCACGATAGCGATACTATCACGATATGGTGATATTGTGATAATCAATTTATATAATCTATAACAACTCACGATATATCAAACTTTAAGAAAGAAAAACATATACATATATTTTTGGAAAATATATCCCCATTAATTTTTTAGTTTAAACACTGATAAAAAACATGTCCTATTTATTGCAACGAATAACAGACTTTTGTCTAACATTGCTTAAATTATTAATGCTGTTTTTGACAAACAATTACACAATTATAATTTGAAATCTGTAAAATTCAGTTTAACCAATAGTGAAAATGAACAGCAGACCAAATATTTAGTGCAAAATTGATGTAAACAGGATAAAAATGTAATAACTCAAGTAGTTGCCTGGCACATTGGTATTAACTTTTGTAAAACAAAGCCATAGCTATTACATTACGTAACAAAATAGCTGTTAATCAGATATATAAGTCTGTGAACAAATTCTAGTGTTTGGTAGGAATAAATGACAAGCAATAAATAAATTATAAATAAATTATAAATATAATTTTATATTTATATATATATATTTATATATATATATATATATGTTTTTTTTTTTTTTTTGAGAAAGAGCAGTTGGTAACCGCATGTTCATGAGTGAGTGAACTTTCTTGGACACTCCTGCAGTGGAAAAAACTCTCTCAGCTGCCACATTTGTCCAGCGAATACACAAATGCACATGGGCCAGTTTGGAGAGCAGAGGGATGTCCACCACAACAATGGGTCTTCAGTGATTTCTTTTTCCGCAATGGAGGTTGCTGATGTAGGGGCATAAGAGGTCATCTTGAAGGTTTGACTCAGAAGAGCAACTAGTGCAGACTTTCAGATATAATTTTGCCGACATGATGTTTTACAGGGTCTTCAAACGAAAACAAGAGATCGCTACTTGATGATAATGCACAGAATTCAATCACAGGACTAAATATACCGATATTTTGGCGGAGCCCTAATTCCTGCATTGTACTTTGTTCAGTACAATGCGCACAATTTGTAGTTCTATGTGTTGTACAAGATAGATCAAACCAGCCTGGACAAAGCAAGAGATTCCTTGCTGCAGTTGCAGGTCTTTGTGTGAGTGATTGTGTGGCCCTGCAACAGAAAAGTCAAGGGATGGATGAAATTACATTCTGTTATTGAGTAGATTTTCATAGCTGTCACTTATACCTGGGTTTCCCAACATTCACTGCAGGGCTGGCTAATCCTGAACTACCAGCTTGCTACTGATTAGCAGACTCAAGTAATTCCACATCCTGATTGACTGCACACTACTGATTTAAGTTGTCAGTATCAACCAGTGCAGGGAGATCTGGAAAACAGACAGGGTGGAGGCTCTTGAGGACTGGGGTTGGTCAGCCCTGATTTACAGCATCAGAGCTGTTAAGTTTATTAAAAGCAAGTAAAGAAAATTCCAGGTTCCTCTAAGCATTGATTCGTGGTTATTTTCAATTTTTTCAATTCAGTCTTATTTATATAGCCCAATATTACAACACAGTTGTCTT
>CM074503.1:1354417-1397546 GCA_037389245.1 Oryzias sinensis | reverse complement strand
GGGGGGGGGGCATGCATACAACGCTTGACACGAAAACAAAGTGGCGCATTACCGCCACCATCTGATCTGGAGGCGAACTACTTCTATTTAACGCGGAGAATGACACATAATAAATATGAACATTTTACGAAGATTATTTATGAATGTGCTGTGTTCTGATCATGAAAAACGTGGCTGATTTATTAATAATAAAATTACAAACACATTGGTTTTGATTTAATGTATTTGTTCAGAAATAAACCCTCAACTCATTAGTCCATGGCAATATTTATTTTTTCGCCGCTGAACGATTTACGGGGGCCTTGCAAGGAGGCCTTTAAAATATCTTCGATGAGTTACCTTCTCAAATTTTAGTGGGTCGAGTCACTACTAATTATGAATATAACAGTCGAAAACTGACTGGTTGTTGAGCTTTTCTTTTTAATCTATTTATGTGACCATGAGATGGCGCACTCGGGACCAGTATAAGGCTCTTATTAGCCCGTCTGATCCTCGTTTATCCATCAGTTTTGTAACAACATATTTTATAAAGATCAGTCATTTTTCAAAATAATTTGAAATAATAGTTTCATCACAAGATTAAATTAAAGCCATACTTTAAATAACTTTAAACGGGAACGTGAAACCGTTGTACGCATGCACCCCCCCCCCCCTCTTTATGGGAGTACGCGTTTGCAGGATTGTCAATAAAGGTTTTTTTTTTAAGTGTTTTGTTCCGTGATAATACGGGAACAATTTATCGACCGTACAAAAGACTTCTCTGACGAACATTGCAAAATTTGAAATACAACAAGATCTAAGGACACGGTGAGAGAACGTAGCACACGACACTAGCAACGGTTGCTAAGGATCTTCCTGACGACACGTGAAACGACTTGGCAAACGACACAATAGCAACGGTTGCTAAGGATCTTCCTGACGACATGGTGAGACGACATATCAAACGACACTAGCAACGGTTGCTAAGGATCTTCCTGACGCCGTAGTTAGACGACATGGGATAAGGACAATGACAAAGATAAAGTTTAAGGATAAAGCAAGCATATACATCACAAAGTTAATACAAAGTAATAATCAAAGAATCATGGGCATGCAGAAGATATTGCTTAGTAATACATAGACATGAACCAATGTAAAATGAACTCGTTCAATAGACATAGACAATGAGCCCAAAGCATAGACAGTGGACGCAAAAACACGATCAGTAGACATAGACAATGGACCAAAGACATAACAGTAGACGCAAAAACACATTTTGATATTATTGGCACAAATGGAACCTCATAGATATGAGCTATATTGTTAATCCTTTAGAAAATGGTGCTACTCTCAAGGTGAATGTTTGTCTCCTTTTAGTCTAGACTACAAAGTGGGACTTAAGACACAGCTGGGAGTTTAAGTAAAGAAGTACAGTAACCTTTTTATTTTGGATAAGTGAAAACAAGTTTAAAATAACGAAATTAGACAAAAACCAGACAAAAGTTATATAAAACAAGACAATTATTTAAAGACAAATCCAAAAGGGAGTGAGAAGAAGAAAAATCTTATACTTATCTTTGAATCCAAGAGCGTGTTCATTTATTTATTATTCATGCCAGAAATGGGGGTTACATTTGTCTTGGGTTTGATTAAATAAAAGCAACATTTGCTTGAACTTGTCTGCCGTTTGTATGTATTGCTTTCCTTAAGTAGGGTGGGCGGAAAAAAAAAAAAATCGGGGAAAAAATCGGAAATCGAATTAAAAAAAATAAAATCGGAGATTTTATTTTTAGGCCATATCGCCCAGCCCTATACACACACACTCTCTCTCTCTTCATCTCACTCTTTTCTCTGCCTCTCTCTGACACACAACTACTCAGTGACGGGCAGTGAGGTTGATGCTGGTGAGAATGTGACTCCTCTGAAGTCAGATTTATGATGATAATACTGAATATTTCATCGTTTATCCAACAGCATGTAACTGGTAATTCTTTGTGTCTCAACATTCCTCTTTCAATGATACTTACACCAACAAATACACAAACATCTGGACAGAGCATCCTTCTGGAGTCCGAGTCATTCATATTCACAATAAACACATTAAATACATTACATTTCAGTTGTGTGCAACTAATTTTGACCTTCATTAGAATATCTTGCTTTTGTTTTTTTTATTCAAAATTGTATGACTGACATGTGCATCAAAAGCAAATAATTTCTTAAATGTTAATACATTGTAATGAATCAGTTTAAACTAAGGAGTAATATTCCAACACGTGCTGAGTTACAATTTAACTGACTGCGTCAGTCACGTCATTTCCCTCATGCTCACATTAGGAACCCGGTAACTTCGACACACACTCATTCAGCCAAACGGCATGCAACTCAATTCTGCTAACAGCTACCTGGCTCATGGTTTTACACTGGAAATCCCCCCCCCCCTTCCCATGATCCTTAGGGGCTGAAGGCGGGGCTAAGCCCCAGGCCAGTTGATCAGCTCCTTTACGTGAGTGTCGGTCAGAACGGACCGATGTCTGTTCTCCAAATCATAACAGGGCCTTCTTTCAAAGGGATTTCTGCTCATTTATCTCCGGTTCTCTCGCTGCCTCATCAGTGACAAGCAGGGATCTCAGGGAGTCAGTCTCTGCATTAAAGGATCCATGAGAAAAGTGATCTGCGGTCGTTTCTGTCTAGTTGCGCAAGCAGCGTCACGTTCTGCACTTCATTCATTGTGATTGCAGCTTTCTGCTGTGAGCTCCGCACAGAAGGAACGTGGGATGATGGCCGTTTTGAATGAGCACTTTGAAATTCTTCAACTTGTTAATAAAGGAGACATTTGTGTCAGATCAGGAAGTTTTTCATTTTCTCCGGGATACTGCCATGACCAATGTTACTGCTTCCAAAAGCTCATAATAATAAACATCGTGACGCCATTCTGTTCAGTAAAAAGTAAGAATCTTCCCGTTCTTCCAGAAACATCCTGTGTTTATCTTTATACTCTGAATTTCACCATTTAGACCATGAGGGTAACGGTCTGCACACACACAAATCTTTATCTATGTGTTCCGGCAGTGGGCGTAACCCGCGCAAATGATTGGCGGTCACGTATGTTTCGGGAGCAGAATCAAACACACACACACACTGCCAAATTACTTTTATTATTAATCATTTATTTTTAATATCCTCTGATGGTTTTAGTGTGGTTTAAGAGGGAAAAAAATTATGAAATGAGGCACAGGATATGGAAAATATGACGAGACGCAAAGAGCCGCACGCTCATTGTCCAAGAGCCGCATGCGGCTCGAGAGCCGCGTGTTCGCCACCCCTGATGTAGATTATGTGAAACTTAAAAATGTTAGTTTGACAAACTGGCTGAAGCCTTTTTTTCAGTGTATAGGAGGAGCTCTGCTGGAGCATGTTTAGCTCGTGCTGGTTTGCGGCTCCTTCTGTCCGTGAAACCAGGGTTCAAATCCGGGCTGCTCCCTGTTCCCTTCTGTGCCGGTCCAAAGCCCGGATAAATTGAGAGGGTTGCATCAGGAAGGGCATCCGGCATAAAACATTGCCAAGTTATCCATGCGACTCATCCTAAAAGGAGAGGTTGTTTCGCTGTGTGACCCCTGATGGGGAAAAAGAGAAAGAAAGAAGAGGAGAAGCTCTGCTGAACAGATGTTTCTCCAGGACATGAACAGAAAGCTGTTGGAGGAAAGATAGAATTAGTTAGAAAGGATTAGTGAAATTATCAGGTAAGGCAGAAAAAGCCAGGAGTTTAACCCCTTGATGCCTGAATTTATTTCCCGCTATGAAAAAAACCCAATAATGGTGTTTTCTTTCTTTCTTATAATATTGGAACCAAAGTGGCTTGATGCATATTCGCATCAGTAGACATTAAGGGGTTACGAAGCAGTAATCCTTGTGTTTATCCAGAGGATGAGACTGAGTAACATCTTTTTTAGTGGTAAACCATGTAACTCAAATGTTATTACTGAAAACCCAAATAGACATGGCGTATATCTGCAAGGCTACAAAGATGCATTTTCATTGTATTAAAGTCCAGGGAAGATAGAGAAGGAGGAGAGGGCAACAGTGCAACACATGATAATGCAGTTTTCAATGCTTTAAAACGTTTTACATATTTATTTTTAGTTTTCAAAGTAAAAAAAATCTGCAACTGGACAGCTCTCACTCTACAAACTGACTGGCACACAACCATGTTTGTTCAAAAAATATTTAATTACAGAACCCTCTGTAGAGCTCATCCCGCTTTTTGAGTTCAAAGATTATGTTCAGTCTTGTCGGTCCTTGCAGGGCAGGATTTTAATTTAACAGATATATTCACACAGGCCTGTTGCCAGTGATGAAGGAATACATTCTGGCAATGGAGTGCAGTGATGAAAACGACCAAAGATCTCTCATCATTTTAATGAAGATCTTGGAATGCTTCAGGGGTTTTTCGAAAGCATTCCTAATGTCTCCAGGGTTTAACAGGATCACATTCAGAGGACAATTTCAAGAGCTCTTACTCAAGTCATAGATTACTGCACAAATTCAGAAATATAGGAAAAAGATTGCAAATGAGTCTGACAAGTATTAATAGTTTGACTTGCCTATTTTCGGCTGTCTGCAGTGCAATACCTGACTCTTTATATCTAAAGCCTATGGTACACAAATATAGGATCTGACAGTTGCATGGACGAATGGAGAAAAAAGAACAGAAAAAGAATCGTTTAAGATGTCAGTAAACATGTATTTGCGTATAATTGGACTTATCTTCTTTCTCTTTCGGCTTTTTCCCCATCGGGGGTCGCCACAGCGAACAAGTCGCATGGTAAACTTAGCAATGTTTTACACCGGATGCCCTTCCTGACGCAACCTTCTCAAAGCAACCGGGCTTGGGACCGGCAGAGAAGTAGAGAAGGGAACAGGGAGCAGCCCGGATTCGAACCCAGGTTTCACGGACGGAAGGCGCTGCAAACCAGCACGAGCTAAACCAGCTCCCGCGTATTATTGGATTTATATTTCTCTAAAATGAGAAGATGTGGGTCAGTACCATGTGAAAATGAAATTTAGTAAGTTTTAGTTGGAGAACAAGTCAAGTCAACTTTATTTATAAAGCACTTGTAAAACAGCAGAGGCTGACCAAAGAGCTTAACAATGAAGGATTAAAACAAAACAACCATCTAATATATACAATTAAATACAGAAGCAATAAAAACCAATAAAATCACCAACTTATTGTGAGTTAAAAGCAAGGGAGATAAAAGTGAGTTTTCAACATGGACTTAAATCATTCAATGAACGGGCCTGCCTAACCTGCATAGGCAGTGCATTCCACAAGCTGGGGCCATAAACGGCAAATGCCCTGTCACCTCTGAGTTTCCGCCGTGTCCTTAGCACATCCAGGCGCAGCTAGTCAGCTGATCTAAGCCAGCTAGATAGGGGAATGCAGCTGTAGCAGCTCAGAGAGATAGGGCAGAGCCAGACCATTTACAGATTTAAAAACAAATAAAAGAATTTTAAAATGAACTATAAAATGGAAAGGCAGCCAGTGTAGAGAAACCAGAACTGGCTTCTCTACACTACAGGGCAAGACACAACAACAGAGGAGTGAAATATGCTCTCTCTTCCACATTCCAGTTAACAAGCGTGCAGCAGCGTTCTGCACCAGGTGGAGACGGGACAAGGACGAGTGAGAAACACCAAAGTAAAGTTACAGTAATCCAGCCGGGTTGTAACTAAGGCGTGGAATACTGTCTCAAAGTGCTTTCTTAATAATAATGATTTGACTTTAGCCAGCTACCTTAACTGAATGAATCTGGATCTCACCACTGAACTGATCTGCTTGTTCAAATTAAAACTACTGTCCATCTTCACCCCTAAGTTTGTGACAGTAGATTAAACAGATTGAGTTAGAGCCCAGAGCTATAGGGTGTTACCCACCGTTGACACTGGAACAGAAGATAATCACCTCCGTCTTTTCCTCATTGAGGTGGAGAAAGTTAAAAGCCATCCAAGCTCTTAATTCCTCCAAGCAATCCATTAAAGAGATGATTGAGTAGGCATCCCTCTTGGTTAAAGGCACATACAGTATATCTGGGTATCATCCGCATAGCATTGAAAAGCACAGTTGTGCTTTCTAAGAATGGAACCCAGGGGGGAGTATGTAAAGGGAGAATAGCAGAGGCCCAAGGACTGAACCCTGCAGGACCCCGTAAAATAGAGAAGAATAAAAGAAGGCTGAACATTATTGAAATTTACACACAGCATTTGGTTTTCCAAATACAACCTAAACCACTGCAGAGCAGTGCCAGTTGCATCAGTTGCTGTTATCGGGAGATGAAGATGTTGTGATCTAGTGTGTCGAGGGCAGCCGTAAGATCCAGTAGTACCAGAACCCCATAGTCCCCAGCACCTGGAGCTAAAAGAATGTCGTTAAACACCCTGAGGAGAGCTGACTCGGTGCTGTGTAGAGAATTGAAGCCAGACTGGAAAACCTCAAGGTGGGGCCAGGTTGTTGATGGTCCAGCGGGCCCGAAGGAGAGGCTGCAAGCTCTCCGGATTCACCCTGCGCTGCCTGGGGCGGGGAGAACAGGGACCGCGAGGCTGGAACAGCTGCTTCAAGCCGGTTACAGATAGAACCAGGTGCTGACAGGCTCCAATGAGCGCGGGGAAGGAAAGAGTCAAACAGTTAATAATAATTAACAAAACAGCACAAAAATCAAGTGTAGTAAATAAAAGCATTAAATGAATAAAAAAATGATTTGGAGCATGAGGATGATCAACCTCATTTCCAAATAAGCTGCACTTTACACGTCATTATCAATTAAACCTTTACTTTGAACCAATAGCCAATGCCTTAAGGCCCGTACACACCGGGACGAATATTCGCCAGGCGTTATTCGCCAGCGTTTTTCGCCACGTTTTTTGTGTTCACACCCAGGCGATTTTCGCTGACGATGAGCCGAGCGAACATGCAATTTCATTCCTTGACGTTAGATGGCGCTTAATATACACAGAAATACTCCTGTACACAAGGTGGCGCTGCGCAACTTTACGCTTCTTAAAGTCGCTTTTCACTCAGAAGAAGAGAGCAAGTATTCACGCGATTGTCAGAATCAAACAAAGAAAACATGAATATTTCAAGCACCAGTTGCTCCAGTTGCTCCAACTGGTGCTATAATGTCCGTCATTATTTCTTCGCGGCAGTGTAGACGCTACTCGGCGTCTATCTTCTTCGCTGGTATGTGTGCTCAGCAAGGCAGTTTTGTGTTTGAGCGCCCCCAAGTTGTGTTTTACTGTAACTTCAGAAGCTCCAGACACGTGTGCAATAGCGCCATTCTCATTGGTCGAATAGATTTCGACGCGACGCGTCGAAAAAAAAAACGAACCCGAGGCGTTTTTTTTTTTTGACGCTTTAACGCGTGGCGTTTTTTCGCGTCGGTGTGCACACTCTCATTGGTGCCCTTTGTTTAGTCACGAGGCATTAAACGTCGGCGAAAATCGCCGGCGAAATTCGTCCCGGTGTGTACGGGCCTTTAGTCACAAGTGCCATTAGGTGTGGATACAAGCTTTCTGCAAATAAAAATTGGGCAAATCTGTGCAGAGGCAAAAAATATCAAGGTCGTAAACTGGAAGAGTGAAAATGTTCATGGACGTGGGCGACAAGTCATAGGGAATTTCTAAACAACACTTAAGGTTAAGTAAAGGTGAAGTAGGAGAGACGCAAGAGTGTCATGTGGATTTTTCAGTTCTTAGCTGCTTCTTGCCTGACTGTTAGAAATGAGAAAATCAGACAGAGTGTAGTTTGTATGGGTATCCTTCAGGCGTCCTGCGGGCACTTACGTATTACCTGCACACCCCATGTGTGCAGTAGTTGGCCAGTAAGTAGATATTGAACCTTACTAATGTCTGGTGTGGCGTAAGGGCACCATACAACACCATCAACTGTAGGTCATTAGTGCGTATAATTTCAATTAGCCTTAAAAATACTTCACAATACGCACAACAATGGTATGTTCTATTAGCATGACATTTCTTGAGGTGGCCATACGAGGTTGAAGGAAACAGCGAGACATACCAGTGATCCATATGCCCCCCTTCCCCCCATTATCTTTAAGTGGCTATAGCTTTAAGTGCCCATCTTTCCTTCTCAACCAATCGGAATACTGTTTGCCTTTACATTAATGTGTTTATTCTCTGCATTCCAGACAGTTTTGTTGGCCCTCCTCTACCTAGTACTCTACCAGGAACAACGCCTTGGCATGGCCTGCCCCCTAACCAGCATCTAGGCTCTGGAGTTTACTCATATGGGGTCTAAGCTTATCCCATGGATGGAAGACGTCACCGACCCAGAGTCTTCCTGCCAAAGATTATGAACTTATTCCTTTCACACCTAAGATCTCTTCATATTGAATAATTTGTCTTTGACAATGATTTTGTTGTCTTCATTGTCTTCCCTGGGGGAGGTGGTGTTTTGCACTGGGGGGTGAGGGGTCACAGCAGCACGTGATCTGAGTATGAGGGAGACAGAGAGAGCGACAGGTGCAACTACAACAGTCAAACAACACAAAAATATAAAGTGGGGAAAACTCTGGAAATAAGGCCAAATCTGGAACCGTTTCACTTTTATTAATAATAAAAAGGAAGAGTGGAGTCTGCAGGAAAATAATTCCATCTAAAACCGGCTCCACAACCAACCTCAGAGAATCTTCTCTAGAACGAGACAGATTAAAACTGACAGAAGAAACCAGATCAGCTCCTCAAAGGTTTTTCTAAATGTCAACCTGTACTGTAAATGAAGGCCATTTTTTGGTTTTGTTTATTTTGTTTTACACATTTTAATTTGTATTTTGTGTTGTGGTAACAGTGTTTTGTGTTGTATCACTTCAGGAAAAAGCTAAAATGTAATATACGACTAGTTAAAAGCTGAATTGTAATATAGCTGTTTTTTGTTTTTATAATTTATCTTGAATGTTTTTTCTCTACAATAACATATACATTTACATATTATACATCGTTGATTTGTTTACGGGGTCTCCCAAATTTAGTCAAGCATATTTTATGGAAGTTGGAGGTAGGTTGGTTTGCAATGTAACAAGAAAAAAAAAGGATAAATTCCCTTCAATTTTCTGAACATTATTGTAAATGATAGTTCAAGAACAAAACAAAATCTATGGTAGAAGTGAAGCACGCAGCAAAAAATTAATAAAATTTTAAAAAGTCATTGAAAAATATAAATACAAGGAAGATTGTTTAAGAGGAAGATTGCAAGTGAGGATTAAGATATACAAGCTAAAATTAATAGAGGGGAAGAAGAAAATGAGAAAAGAGGTACATTTCCTCAATGTATCAAGTTCACAAAGTGTGTGATGGTGTGGCACCGTCAGCTGGTGGTGGTTTCCACACTGTTTATTTATTTTATAATAATATGTCTTGTCAATGATTGTAAGACTGATTCCTGTGATGTTACCTGGAGGATAATGAAGAGCCACGCCTAATGGGAGGGGCTTATCATTTAAAAGGGGGCATCACAGGAAGTGAAAATGGAGAGAGACTGAGGTGTCATGAGCTGATGTGGCCCTGCATGGAGCTAATTGTAGTGCTCGAGGTCTTGAAATAAATGAAAGAACACTCTCACCTTGGCTCCTCTGCATTATTTCCCGGCGGGACCCACGACAAAGTGTTTCCACACATTGGACTGTGATAATTTTTTTCTGCTTTAGTTTTTTGTACCGAAAAAAATACAGAAAATAGATAAAACTTTATTAATCCCTCAAGGGAGAAATTCAAGTGTCCGGCAGCAAAACACACACAAACACACACAATAAATAACAATAAAATAATTGTTCATAAAATAGCAGTTCATATCAGGCAGATTTGTTAAACAGCAGTACCAAACCAAAATGTACCGAACCAAGCCATGAAATTCTGAACCGAACCGAATTGAGATTTTAGCGTATCGTTACTCCCCTAATATGGGAGGCTCCAAGACTGTTCAGGTGGTTTGCAGCACGGGGGCTCCACAAAGGACAGTGCTCCCTCCTTTTCTTTTCACACTGTACACATCTGACTTCCACTATGACTCAAACAGCTGCCATATCCAGAAGTTCTACGATGACACAGCCATCGCTGGACGCGTGTCAGAGGGAAATGATCTGGAATATAAGATGGTGATCAAGGACTTTGTGGACTGCTGTGGACTCAAGCACCTTCACATCTTCTTTCTCTTTTGGCTCTTCCCATCAGGGGTTGCCACAGCAAAATAAGAGTGGGAGTCGCATGGGTAACTTGGCATGTTTTACGCCGGATGCCCTTCCTGACGCAACCCTCTCAATTCATCCGGGCTTGGGACCGGCACAGAAGCAGAGAAGGGAACAGGAAGCAGCCCGGATTTGAACCCTGGTTTCACGGACGGAAGGTGCCGCAAACCAGCGCAAGCTAAACTAGCTCCCAACTCAAGCACTTTCACATCAGTGTCACCAAAACAAAGGAGATGGTGGTGGACTTCCAGAAAAAGGCTTCTCAGTCTCCTCCAGTGGTCATTCAGGGACATCGAGAAGGTGGTTGTGTACAAGTACCTGGGTTTCACTGCTGCTGTATCTACCTTGTTATTCATGACGTGCACATTTACTTCCATTTTTTACTACAATTTTTGTATTCTTACTCATGCTACCTTGTCCGTTATATTTCTTGTTTGGCTCCTGTGACAACTGAATATCCCACGTTCAAACATACTGGTAAGACATGCATGCTAGTGGCAGCAGGAGCAAAACTGAGTTAGTTATGATTAAAATAGCATCCTAAAAACCATCAAAGTCCTCATTTTCTGTATCTGCAATGAACAGCTAAATTTCATACACGCCAGGTTCTCTTTCGTCATTGTCCGAGTCCATCTCATTGCTGTGCGGCTCCTCATGAATGATGATACCGGCTTTTCAGTAGTTTGAAAGCAGTGCAAGCAGACGTTAATCTAAGCTTCTACAAGCCATTCACAAATTGTGGCGTAACTCCCCCGTCGCTGCCTCCCACAGCAATAAAAGCTGTGCCCCGTTGTGCGTATCGCTACTGCGCTGCTCCCGGTCTTCACTGCAAAAAAACAAAAAAGTTAGAACTTAAAATTGTAAGGCAACAATCTTCCGCAAAATTTTGAGTGAAGACCCCAAACTTAACATTTTAAGTTTTGTGTTGAAGTTTGTGGAATATTCCAAGTTCTCAATTGTAAGTTGTATGAACCTACAAGTTCAAGTTGGGTTAACTTTGAATCTTTATTTTGCACAGCTCAGATGTAAATTACAGTGACCTAAAATGTCACGTAATCCTAACATTTCCCAACTCAGGCACAAGATGTAAAGACTTAATTTTTTAAGCTGTAACAACTGTAAATTCCAATTATTGGTAACTTAACTATATGTCATGGCCTGCCAGCTACTCCCTCCTCCCCCCTCCTTCCTGTGTTGGATGTGACCAGCTGGATCCACTTACCTCATCTCCTCCTGCCTTCATAAGCTCCTCCTGGATCATCAGCCGGTGCCAGTTCGTTGTTCCTCCTATGGTGCATAGCCTGGTCAGCTCATGTTTATGACTCACGTCTCGTGGCTTCATGTTCATGGTTTTTTCTCGCTCTGCTTCAGGACTTAAATCTGTTGGATCCTCACCTGGTCGCTGTCCTCCTACGCCGCTGCAAATCCGCCTCAAGAAACCTCCAGCCAGCCGCCTTTCCACGCTTTGGTTCGAGCCTCGCCTACGCCGCTGTACCTCCTCAAGGAAATTCCTCCTCAAGATTCCTCCAGCCTGCCTCCGCACTTTTCCTAGGGAAAACCCTGTCAAGATCTGGTTCTGATTAAATCTCTTGAAACTAACCGTAGTGTCCTAGCCTCCTTCCGGGTTCCAGCATCTGGGTCATTCTGAACTCATGTCCGAATCATGACACTATAGGTTGTGTGGCAAGTGGTTGTAGCAGATAAAACAAACGCCACCCCGGGTACAGGGTTTGGGGAACCCAAAGCGCTGTAACACAGGCGTGCAGACATCTTGGCCTAAAATGAGGCCAAGATGTGGTACCAGTTAAAAGTAATAAATTTACACTTAAATGTATTAATAACAAGGAACTCAGTCACACTGGGGAGGGAGAAAGGGGAGGAAACCCTTCGAGGGCTGCTTACCAACGGAGCACTGGGCAGACCCACGTAGAGGAGACTGGGAACCAAAATAAAACAGAACACCCCCCCCCCACACACACACACACACACACGTGGAAAAAAAACAATAGAAACTAAATCCAAACACGCCCCAGTTGAGCTTCCACTGTTGTCGCCCGACACGCTCCGTCCCTGCACTCGGCCCTCAGAAAAGAAGGATAGAAATAGAAATAAAGGGTTGGCAATATGGTTAAAAAAGAAAAACAAAAATTCCATCAATGCTCACTCTCACACCAACACACTCACAATAAAACCAACAGGTAAAACCAGCATAGCAAGCAGCAGCCCTTGGGAAGGGCGGGACACCTCTCAGCAGGTCCTCAGTCCAATGACCAGGGAGAAAATGAGGGGTTTGATGCCACTCTGTTGGCTGCCACAGAGGCCAAGAAGATGAAGGTCCGGGCTCGGAGTGCGGCCTGAAGCCGACAAAAGGCAGGAGCTGGAACACCGAGCCTAAAGCTTGCAGCCACTGGTTGAAGCAAGGTGTAACTGCTGTGTGATTAAAGATCAGGACAGCCAAACAAAAGCAGCAGTTTGCCTCTGCTGCCCCTAAATACAAACAAAAATCTGTTAAAACCCATTTAATAAATATTAAAACCAACAGGCAGAGGCTCAGACCAAACAAACTGATCACCTGAGCAGTGAGGAGAAACTCATCCACACCTTAAGCTCACTGGGGCGTAGAGGGGAGCTCCGGATGCCAGAGTTCTTTTCTTTTTTTAGCTAAAGAAGACAATTTGTTTAGAAAAACCCACAGCAGATTCACCGGAGGCGGCACCACCACACTTACAGAGGGTTAGCCACCAGGAAATGGCCGGGGTTTGAGCACCAGACACCAAGTGCTCAAGTGTTGGGCCAAGCCATTTTTAAACTGCTCCCAGGTAGTCAGGGGGGTTGCCTGCAGCTGTGCAGCATCATCCTGCTACAGTTGCAGTAACTTAAAATGTAACATTATGTGAACTTTTAATTTTGACCTTCAATTCAGTTGTAAAATCACACATACATTAAATATCACTTTTGAATGACAACTTTAGGTAAAAACTGTACATTACTGTCATCTTTTAACAAATCACTAACATAATGTATTGTGATTTAATTCCCTAAGGTCTAAATTGTTTGGTTGCAAGTAATGTATACATAGTAATTTTTTACATTTTAAGCACTAACTAAAAATAATACAATGCACATCTACAGTTATTAGGACAACTCTAGCTTATCAATGACCTACAAATTCCAAACAAAATTAAATTGCAGCTTCAAACGTTTAAAAAACGTTATTCTTTTTATGAACGTCTGTGGCATTTATTCCGAAAAATCTCGAACAACAATTACGACTTGTTGCACCTTGAAAAAACAAAAACAGATTACACCTTAATTCTGATGTAAGTGTATAAAAGCAAGCCTGGTAAACAAATGGCGATCAAGCTGAAGAAAATACTGTATGGCAGTGAAAATGCTCCAAGTGTGAAACTACTTAAGCAGCTATGAAACATCCCATCAGCTGATAAACAAGTAAAAGAAGTGGACAATTTGACACTTAAGATTACTGTAACAAGAATACAACTTTTTTGAAGGTTGACAGTTACATATTTTGATTAACATGTTTTTCTTCAGAAAAGTTTTTAGATTGTAACCAAAGAAAAATTGAAAATGGTCTAACTGAGAAACATGCTCAAACTACAACAGAAAAACCTGCACTGTGTGTATGAACACACAACAGCTGTGTTATTGTTGGGGGTCACTCCAAAAGTCTGCTTTTGAGAGATCTTACCCTTGCAGAGAGATCTGGTCCAAGTCCAATAAAAATCTTCTGAACAGGTTCAAAAGTATACCTCAGATCTTTTGGATACTGAAGGTTTAAGGCATAGATCAGCCCAAGCAGGTAGGCAAAAGCTGTTGGCAGGTCAGGGAGGTCCTGAAGGACGATGGTTTCTTCCCCAACAAGAAAGATCGATGATATTTGCAGCTGTTGAAGTACCACCGTCTTCCAACACAGTAAGGATACCCATGGCGAGACCTTTTGTCTGCTCCTCCTCTCAGTCAGTGTCCTTGCACACAGAAAAAAAAGATGGAAAAATATTTATATAAACCAGCTTTGACATTAAAGTATTCAACTTTAAACCCTGAAATCAAAAAGCTATTTATACATTATGTGCCATAAAATTAATCATTACAACTTTTTAAGGATCTAGGTATCAGTTAAGACCAAATACACTGAACAGTAAACTGAAAAACAGTATACATTTGACAAAAAAATGAGGGCATATAGAGTAAATACACGACATTCACAGTTTTTTCTAATTACTTACAAAGCAGTTCCTGAAGATCTTCTCATGACTGTCACAAAGACACTAGGGAAGTTCCTTTAAAGCAGCATTTTGTTGATCTAGTGTGATGTCATTTAAGAGGTGCAACAAACATTAGGAGACAGACATGTCAAACACAATGCAAACAAAAAAACATGAAGCTATATTCTGAAAATGTCACTGTCACTACAACAGGCAGATGGCTGGATCCAAATGCAGCATTTGGTTTATTAGCACAACTAAAGGCCACAAAGCTAAATCAGGTTCAGGCAGGCAGGGGTCAATAACAGGCATTAGATCATCAAAAGAGACAGGGTTGTAAAATGTCCAGGAGAGAGTCTAGGCAGGCAGCAAACAATCAGGGTCAGAAGACAGAAGATCATATCCAGATATAACGCTCAGCAGAGTGGCACAAACAGTACTTTATACTGAGCTTATGTAACCCAGGTGATCTCTACTGGCTTTGTTTTGCCTGCCTTGCCCCTGTATTTTTCTCCTTCCTGGTCACTCTGTATTTCCCGCGGCGGTGACGTCATTTGGTCACATGGGGCGGTCGGCCAATCACGAGCGTTTATTCCGTGACGTCACAGCATCACGTGACACGGCGCAGCCAATCACGAACGCATATAAGGGTACAGGAAGTCAGCAGTGTTAGATGCATTGGGAGGCCAGATGAGACAAGGCACAGGTATGATTTAAGTTAGTTTCCTACTTTACTGCTCTATTTTCACTGGATGTTTATTGTGATGCATGGTATGTCACAGGGGCCCTCTATCCAGTTCAAAACAAAGAGCATTTGGAAGTGATTTTTGGCGGAAATTGGTGAGTCAATAGTTTGTTATGCTAATGTAGCTTAGCCACTGTCACTCATTAACATGGAAGCTATTAGCATGGCTTCTCATCAAGCTTTCTGCCTGTTTCACCTAAACCTGAAAAGGGGTACGTACCCATATGTAAAGAATGTGTTGAATTAGTGATGTATTTGCTATTTCTCATTTAATGTTTGGAATTGAATGTGGTGCAATACGTACTATATTTTTATGAATTGTGTGCACACTGGATTATGTCAACTGGCAAGGGAATGTTTTTTTTTCTGCTTGTTGATGTGAAGAAAACATAGATTTAATTGAGACTCTGGTCCCGTTACCCAGGCCAGGTCCATGATGGCGAGCTAGACCCTGGAACCTGAACCATCAGAAAAGCCACATCCTCCCGCCAAGCCGGTAGGGGGCTCCTAGTAGCCCAGTTGAAACCAAAGACCTCTGACCCAGCTTATGCCCACACCATCGCTTTAATGAACTATATTCATACAAACTGAATTCACGCTTCCCAGTGCACTTACCTTCCTCTGAACTGTGGGCGAGTTGGTTTTTCTTTGTTTCTATGGTGCAACTAAAAGTTGCCGGACTCGAGGACATGCTACAACAGTCATGCCTTTGTAAATGTGAAACATTTTGAAGTACTTTTGTGTATATATCTGAATGGCCATTCATTGTTTCTCTTCATTATTGTCTATCACTGTAAATAAATTGCCCACACCAAACAACAACTTCAGTTTCCTGCCATTCCCTCCGAGAGTCGAATTTCAGTCTTCTGGTCATTAGCCCATTTGGTTCTTTCTTTCTTTTTTGTGTGTGACACAGTTGCTACACTTAGCTCAGTGCAGAGCTTAAGTATGTCGTTTTTTTTTAGCATGCTGTGGTTAGCCAAATTTTATCAAATGCACAATATACTGCCTTATGATATCTTCACGTTAACAACAAATACTTAAAAAAATAAAATCAAATGCTGATCAGGGTTTTAGGCACGCTAACACAGCAAGCTACAGCATGTAGCATGCTATGGTTATCCAAATTTGATCCAATTTATAATATACTGCCTCTGTGATATCTTCACTTTAACAACAAAAACTTTAAAAGAAATGCTGATCAGGGTTTTCAGCACGCTAACACAGCATGCTACAGCACGTAGCATGCTGTGTTAGCTACATTCGGTAGCGTGCTGGGGTTAGCCATGAATTAGCCATTAGCATTGTTAGTTAGCATTTTATATTCTAACATTTCGTGCTGAATGGAAACAGAACGATTATTGTGGGTAAAATAAGATATGATTTAAACTTACGAACGTAATAAGCAGTCAGGGGAAAAATGTTCATATTTATAGAAAACAGAGAACATGCCAACATGCTAAGTAGCTTTGCCTTAATGTTAATAAATAATAATAAAGTTTAACTTTTTACCTGTCACTCTGGTTCGTGTCTGTAAACTAACACACACACAAACACACATATATATATAAATATAATTGATTCTAACTCACTACATATTCCATTAAATAAAAGTTAAAACTTCTGCAGACGCTTCTTGATAAAGTAATCAGTGGACAATGCCAACTCCAAAAGTTGGCATTCCCGCATTTCACAATAACAAAAGAAAAGTTCACAGAACTTTCTCACACTGTAATGAACTACAACTTAGATATATAAGTACTGACAACTCAATAAATAATGTTGAAGTGTTCAACTATTACAACTTGCTAAACTGACTAAATTGTTGCATTTTAACTTGCATCTTAGATTATAGAGTTATCACAACTCGAAAGATTTTGTTAAGTCAAAAAATTTAAGTTGGTTTTATTACAGGGTTCTCGACATTGTGGCTCACTGGGATGTCGAAAGTCACCATCGCCTCGTCCATGTTGGGGATGTGTCTGGACTGGAGGTGTTTGTCGGCAATCTTTCTACTGCAAAATTAGCGGAAGATGGACAGCTTTTCACTGTAATCCGCTGGAAGTCGCTGCGGCACCATATTCCTCACCCGGATGGAAAGATGACGTTGTTTCACAAAGCGAAAGCTTAAGTGTTACTGCCCTCAGTGGAATGGTGCTCTCTGATTGTTAATCCATCACTCGAGTCACCTTTTTTTCGCAGATACTCAGCTGTGTCGTTTTCCAGCTTCCTCCACTTGTGAAGCACGGATTCATTCATCTTGAATTCTCTGCAGCTTCTCCCATGTCCCTCCACTTAGCTGCAGTTTAAACCATGCTTTAGCGATATTGTTAACGATGGTGTTCACGCCCACACTTCCCTCCCCCGTTCTCATGCCGTCTCTTTCTATGTCCCACAACAACACAGTAGGCGCCCCCTACATTTTGGAGAAAATGTAAGACTTTTAAGTGCGCCTCGTGGTCGTGAAAATACTGTAGTTTGCTAAATCAATTAACTGAATAATCATTACACCCCTGATCTGCATTTACTGCTATTAAAAAATGTAAATTGATTAAACTTCTTATAGTATCGGCATAAACAATAATCTACTTCACCCATGGATATAACCAACTGTAAGGGTCAGCTAATGGCATCTTTTTTTTTTTTTTTTAACTTGTCCTGTCCAACAACTGGGCAGACAGATGAGAGCTGAAGGCCTCTTGTGTTGGACATATTTTACTTTAACAACAGGGGCTGTGAATCTTCTGACAAACCAGAGGTATGTCTGAATAAACCACTTTTGTAATTGAGGCCAAACTTTATTCATTTTAATTATTTTTTAAATTGTGTTGGACCGGACGGAAAAGGAAAGAAGGGAAGAAGAGAGAGGGATGTTAGAAAGAGGGGGATAGGAGGGTGATCATAGGAGGGAGGGGAGGGGGGTAAAACCATGAAGCATCATAAAGCAACAGGCTACTGGATGTTTATCATTACGGTAAGGTACAGATAAAATACAAGGTGCAAAGGGGCGGGGCCTGTCCACACACACTCAAATGTTATAAACACACCTGTTAGCTGCAAAAATGTCCCCATGTCAACATGTACACAATACAGATAGTGTTCACACACGCACACTTATGCCTACAAGCCAACTAGTGTGAAATATTTCATTCATTTACGCAATTTGTTAGTGCAAAGGTGAGCTGACACCTGTGCTCAGTTGAGTGTTTATGTTCTTCTAAAATTCATTATGGAATGTGGAAAGCAGGAGGGGGAGCAACCAGCCACCCCCACAGCCAGACCCCCGCCGCAGCAGCCGCGGCAGCCAGAAGCCCCCAACGCCACACGGCAGCAAGCAGGCAGAGAACAACTGCCCCCGGGCGCCCACGCCCGCCACCCAGGCCAGGGCCAGCAGGACCACCGTGAGGCCCCCAGAGCCAGAGAGCAGGGAGGCATGGGGGGAAAGAGAGTGACGCCCCAGCCCAACCAGGAGAGCAGCCCCCCCGCCACGCCGGAAGAGCCCAATGCAGGGCCCCACCCGAGAAGGGCACGCACAGCCCCAGACGAGCACCCCATCACCACCCAGGAGTTCCGGGCATCCCCCCGCCCCAACCCCAGGTACGAGCCAGGACCCCCCAAGGGAGACCCGCTCCGCGCACCAGGCAGCCACCCACCAGTGCCACAGACAGTCCAGAAAGGCGCAAGACAGGGGCCAGTCGCCCCCGCCCAGGAGAGGGGCACCCCAGAGAGTAGTGGGGGCCACAAGGGTTGTTGTAGACATGGGCCGACCAGGCTCGGCCACAGATGGAAATTGGCGAGGCCCGGCACCCGGCGGCAAGGACCAGAACCCACCCCGCAGGGACACAGACACCCCCGGCCCAGGTGTAATATGATCCCCGGTCTCCGGGCTTGCCAGAAAGCTCAGGGATCCCCCTCCCTGCGTGGGGAAAGCACAGCCGGGCCCAGGAAACTGGCACCCAGGGGACACGGTCACCGCCGCCAAGGGCCCAGCACGTCCCACCAGGGACGGGGCAGGGGACAGATGGTCCGAGGTCCCGCCTTCCTTGCGACATGACTGTGTGCGTGTGTGTTAGTGAGGGTGTGTGTGTGCGTGTGTGTGTGTTTATGTTTGAATGTATATTTTGAGGAGTAAATGGTGTGTGCACTAAGGGGGTGCAGTTAAAATTGGCGGGTAGGGCACTAAGGAGACATCTCCTGATTACTCACAGCTATGTCCCCTCACCCTCCCCACCAAGGGGCCCTAAATGTCTAAGGTGCAGTTAAAATTGGCGGGTAGGGTGCTAGGAGGACATCTGCTGCTTGCTGGCAGTGATGTCCAAGCACCCCCCCTACCAAGGGCCCTACATGTCTAAGGTGCAAATAAAACCGAGAGGGGGGGGCCCACTCCATACGGCAACCATGGGAGGGGGACCACTGCCAAGTAGCCCCCCCCCAAGGCCCAACGCAGGCTAAACCCCCCACCCCCTCACCCTGATATGAGATTATATGAGGAAGGGGGTAAATTGGGGACAGCTGGTAGACTGTCCCCCGGTGGTCAAACTTTTTCGTTTGGCATAAGGCTCCAATCAATTCCATGAGATAATTTTCCATAAAAACTTTGGGTAACAAAATCCCCCTTAACGGAGCCCACAGGTGGAAGCCGGGGAGGAGGGCGATGAATGTAGCGCTGAAAGTATGGAAGAGAATGAGCAACTGCACACCTGGGCTTAAATAGGACGCTGAACAGGTGAGTTAATTGACTGAACCGCCCTAGGGGAGTAACCTGTAAAACACTGCCGAGTGTCTGCCTTAAATTGCGACGGGGTCGCCCATTTCAGTCAGATGACTCTTGCAATAAGAAATATTTATTTCCACATTCTTTAAGTTGGCATTCACATCTTTTTCGTTTGGCATAAGGCTCCGTCCAATTCCATGAGATAATTTTCCATAAAAACTTTGGGTAACAAAAACCCCCAATACCAAAGATTATCAAGAAGAAGAAAAAATGTAAATGTATAATCAGTATGTAATAAGATGAGGTGTGTTTTCGGCGGCATTCCATATTCATATTTACAAGTATGACTGCTATGTGTGACCCGGCACCTTTGACTGTTGGGCCGCCCCCGTTCGAGTACAGCGCCACGAAGGGGACACACTATCTAGTGGAACTGCTATGTGTGTCCCTGCACCTTTGACCATAGGGCCTCTCCTGTTCATGGAAACCACTAGGGGAGCATACTATCTGAAAGACAGAGGGAAAGAAATGAAAGGGGAGCCAACATAAGAATTACTCGTACCTGATTTTTAGAACATAAAGCCCATGTCCGCAAAACGCTGTAAGGAACTATAATTTGAACCGCCATGAACAACCCATATGATTACACTAACTTAACATCCAATCCAATGCTTCCAATGGCATACTATGACATTCTTAAGTAACATCCATTATTCGAAGCTCCCATCAAATACTATGAACGAGCTTAACGGCCATAAACTTCTTCCATTTGGCATACTCTTTATACGTGCTTAAGTTGTTGTTTCTCTTTCGGCTTTTCCCATCAGGGGTCGCCACAGCGAACGAGTCGCATGGTAAACTTGGCAATGTGTTTTACGCCGGATGCCCTTCCTGACGCAACCCTAAGTAACATCCATTAATTTGAAGCTTCCCACGACAGTACTACGAACGAGCTTTACGGCCATAATGTTTCTTCCATTTGGCATATCAATTATTCGAGCTCAAGAAACATCCATTTATACAAAGTTTCCATCAAAGTATTGAGAACGAGCTCAACGGCCATAATTTCGATGCTTAATTTGGCATATTAATAATTCGAGCTTAAAAAACCAATTTGAGGTCCATCACATACTATAATACAAACTTAAGAACATCCTAATTTGAGGCTTCCACCTGGCAAATAATTTCCTTTAACATCTATAATCCAAGAATTTACATTCATTCTGCTGCTGACATATTAATTGATTCAAGTCAGAAGTGTCATTGGAAAGCAGAGGAGGTCCACCGCCCCATCACTTTCAGTGCAGCAATAGGTACGTCGAACAGTCATCGTTGCAGCTCCAGATCAAGGAATGCAGGGGAGACATCATCCGCCAGAAACTGAGATAATGACAGGGGAGTAGGGGTTCGCAGGCTCAGGAAGCGATGCATAGATAAAGACAAAAGCAGTATTATGATGTTGGTGGCCCAACATAGACAAATCATATTCATTTAACCACAGGATGAATAAACGACACGCTGCACAAATGCGAGAGATGACCTAATGGGGAGAGAGGCATGCATCAATGAATCATCCAGATTCATAGAAGAAAATAAAGCCGGACGGGTGGAGGACCATACATTATAGATAACGCGGAACCCAAATTCGAAAATGAATTTCAGCCGTAGAGATGCAAAAGACCGGGACACAGAGAAAATTTAACCACAGAGAAATCAATAACACGCAAAATGAAAGGGGGCCCACAAGCCTACACAAAGTCCAGTACAGGGCTTCTGATAATACAGTCGAAATTATGAGAACTGCCACGACAGCTGAAAGGTAAACCGATGAACACTTCGAGCGCCAACTAAATGCCAAGAGATGCCACTGGGAGGCATAGAGAGGCAGAACAGTGAGAACATCAGTGATAACAGTCATCCCCAGCCACATATCGCATTCGGAGGAAATTCGTGGAGATGGCATGGTCAGCTGAAGTAAAAACGAACTAATCCGGAAGGCGCACGAGGAATTAGGCCACTGATGCCCAGAATGGATGAACTACGAGGCGCTAACAGGTCCAATTCAAGTTACATCAACATAAACACTTTGGAGGGGCCACCCTCAGTGGTGGATTCGAAAACGATGCCCAGGAAGTATCCCATCACATAGCCCTCACAAACCTTTAAACCAACCAGAGAGAGAGAGAGAATAACAAAATAACTGTCAAGTTGAGAAAACAAGGCCGCGTAGAGACTGACTCATTCACGAGTGAGGCTGATGCAAGTCCCTGAAGGCCAGGATTGGAGCCACGGGGGTACACAGAGCGGGGCGACTGCCCACACATCAGCCGGTCCAAAGGAAGGAAGGGCGGAGCAGAACCAGACCCTGAGCATGCGGATGCGACGAACGAGGATCGCCGAGTGAATTAAAATGAGCCATAGACGCTGCATAAAAGAGACCAATCATAGGTAAAATGTCTATGAGATGAGAGACAGGTCCAACAAAAACTAACCAAACGCTGATTAAACCATCAAATGTACACAGCAGCTACTGTCACGGTTGCGACGGGACACAAATGCAGGACAGCGAGAGAGCTTCAAAAGCAAACAAGGTTTAATCACAACTGGTACTTGAAATGACTGAAGCAAACTTACAAGACGACCCAGTGACGAGAAACAAACAGACCAGGGTTTAAATACACAAATGGAAATGACAAACAGGTGAGCAGACAGGTGCCGGTGATGACTGGTGAAGTTACCTAGAGAAACAAACGGGCCCTGAAAGGAAGTAACAAAATAAAAGCCCAAAACCGGAAGTGAGAAAACACCCACCAACCCCGCCCTGGCTCCGGCTCCTGACAGCTACGACAAAAAAACAAAAAGAGAGCCGTCATAATAATAAAGCCAGCATTGAAAAAAGACAATCAAAATTTACATTATGCTCCTAATTAACACACAGCAACAGATAAAACGCCAAAAGCCACAAGAAATTCAGCCAGAAATGAGAAATCCTGTCCAGACGAGGACCGCCAGCCTTCACAACCACAGAAAAGACCCCACAACCCCTGAAAAAATAACCGGACTACACAGAGCCACACAGAAGAAAATGAACCAGGTAGACACCATGAAGTCAAGGTCATAGAACTACAATTCCTAGGGTCTTTAGGGGCGTGACATCACCGATGACCTGGTCAAGCAGAGGAACCAGGAAGAACCTTAGAAAAACCTAACAGAAAAACACAGGAAAAGGACCGCATGGCCGCTCACCGTAGAGATTCCGACAACCACGGCAGACGAGAAGGCCTGGACAGCTCTTGATCGATCACCACTGACAACCCGAACACCGCGGGACTCTCACCCCCCAGACCGCAAGCAACACGAAAAGCGCCGGGCGCCGCTACCCGCCTGCTGTGTCGCCCATTTAGTCTAGGCAGGACTATGCAGCTACTCAATAAACCCAATGTTTCTGTATTTGTGGTGACTGACCAGAATTCACGAGATCTGAACTAAAAAACCTTAAAAAATGAGCAAACCTAACAGAAGCACGACTGTGTAGATTTTCTTTCATACAGGTTGATTCCACCAGAGTAACCGGTAAAAAAGCCGTCAACTGGAATTGGTTTCTGTTTTGGAAGATGATTTATCTCTTCTCCGAGAGGCTTTTTCAACTAAGAAATGTATATGTACTGTTTGGATATAGTGAAAAAGTGTTAAGCAAACTCCTTTTCAAGTTTAAATCTTCCATTTAAATACTTTTCACAAATAGCAGTTAACAGTGTGTTTGGTTGAGTAAATCATGCCATTAATTGCAATTCATAATTTAATGGTTACCCAGCGTGAGTCTTATTGCATGTTATAGTGGTTTTATTCCCATCTGTTCTCTCACTGCTGCAATAAATAGTAAATGGCGTATACTTGTATAGTACTAACTCATCTTTAGTGTGGCTTTTCATTTTTACCTTCTTCATCATGTTTTATGGCCATTGCATTTATGAACATCTCTTTTTTGTCTCCTAACAGATCTTCTTTGACGTGTTCATCTGCTTCCTGATCTCTACTGCAGCGTGACTATCTTCTTTCTTTTGATGTAGAACAGATGCTCCGGGGATTTTGTGTTAGTCCCTCTGCTTCCTTTTTTCTTACTGTTGCCACCACCAACGTACCTGGGTAATAATACAACAGATGTTTCAATAGTTTTGTGTTCATTTGTCTCTTACCACTCCTCCCAAACCCCAACTGGTCATGGCAGATGTTCTCCCTCACTGAGGCTGCGTTTGCTGAAGGTTTCGCCCTAATTTCCAATGACTTCTCCTTCCTTTTGCTTGCTCAGCACAGGAATTACTCTAAAAATCCTTCATTGTAATCTGTTGGTAACTAAGATAAGCCGTTTGTAAATAATACTACAACAATATATTGTACTGCGAAGACCACCTGGCATTACTGCAATATTCTGAATTGAACTACTGTATTTCAAACCAATAATAATTAAAAGTTGTTGTTGATGTTTTTTACATTTTGTGAGTCTGTTTTCGTTTGTATAAATATTAAATTGCATCTACTTTCAATTTTTGAATACATTTTTGAATCAAATAATGATTAATCAGCCTATGTTTGATACATCTCAGCGAGTGTTATTGTTAAGCTTGCTTGACAAACCAATTCCTAGTTTGCCAACCCTTAAATTGCTAGCTGAATGGTGTTAAAACCATGTTTATGACAAAGTAAGTACCTAATGTTTTGCAAATGCAATAAAAGTGAGACAAGATACAAAAAAGATTTGTAGAACACATTAAACACTTGCTGACTCAGCAAACTGCAGAACTGCCTTTCAACAACAAAATTATCCATTTTGATGATTTTGGGTTAATCTACTTTTACAGCATTGCATTGGCCTTAAATTATGATGATTCAGTGTGTTCAGTCACATATCATTTTTGGCCTTTCCAACTTGCATTTCTGTATCTGTAGTCAACATCATTCAAGCCACCTAGGCTAATCTGTATTTTGTTTCCCATCCTTATGCACACGTTGCCGGTTTGATGTGGTTTTATCTTCATATTCCAGCCATAAATTCCTGTCTTCTTCTGTTTAAAAGTTAATAACCTTTTTGTGTTTTTTGAGTTGCCTTTGGATTTTGGATTATTCTCTGACACTGCTTTCAAGTTTGGACTATTTATCACTGTTATATAGTAATACACAACAGTTTACACCACCTTATGAGTTCCTAACCTGTGCTTCTGAATATTTTTTCTTTCTTATATTATGCCATCAAAATCATTCCCCCTATTAAAATCTCTGACAAAGAATAATTGCATTTCATTTCCCATTCCACAGTTGTCAAAAGAACGCCATCCGCGCCTCTTCCAGGGCACCTCATGATGTGCTCAGCATCATACCATGCTTCTCATGAAGAGATAGAGACATTGCCTGTCTGTGTAACCTGTCAGATTTCCACCTCATGGCAACACTTTTTAGATCTTATATTATCTCACGTGAGCTTCAATTTAATTATCAGCATCTCTCCAGAAATGCTCTGTGAAGAATGTGAACCTTGTCATTTAAGTCATGTGACTTTATTTAGCCAATTGAACCCTGATAGACAGACATGCAAGGATAAAATTGCTTAAGGCAGTTACTGCTGGTTGTTTTTTTTATGCTTTCTGTTTCTTTATAACAGAGAGATAATACCAATTTATCATGGGGCCAACCACTGTGACCCCCTAATGAGTTCAATGAATGGATCTGTTCTTAGAAAATTAAATAAGTCAAACTTTTGAGACAGTGTGTCAACCCTTATCCTTATGGTGAAGTGAGAAAAACATTGCCTTAAACAGACAGGTTTTGTTATAGTAGTAGATGTTTTGTTTGGCTTGCTGTCTTTAAAACCTTGTAAAATAATTTTTCTATTTAGTTTTTAGCTAGACTTAATATTACTGCTTTGCATAGTATTGAAGTTGAAATGACCATACTCAAACTACATGCAGGCCTTATTTTTATTTTGATCATTTAAGTCATTTTTTCTACATTTAGGTCATATAGCTAGCTAGCTAGCTAAATTCCTTTCTGTCAATCCTAACTAGCAAAATCAGTGTTACTGTTAATCAATCAGAAAACAAAATAGATAAACAAAAGTTTATTTATTTTATACATAAACATTTCTTACCAAAGAAGCAAAAAACTGCCTATGCTTTGGTATTAGGGGTGTGTATTGGCAAGAGTCTGGCGATATGTATCCCTATATTGTACAGGAACACATTTTCTTTCATTTTTGAAAAATATGACTTGGAAAAAACCTTCGTATTGAAAGAATTTTCAATACGTCTTCCATTGTAATTAAATCGTTATAATATAATAATTAAATCACTAGAATTTGACACACTCCCAACTGTATCTCATATATAAGTTGCTTTTACCCAGGCTTATTTGTAGTGCTTTTATTTTGGTAACTTTAATTATAGAAAGGTAAGAGTCAACATTGTCTGATTTACACAGCAAAATATATTTCAGTATAAGAAAAAAATGAATGTGCCCTAACCAATAAGGTTCTAAAGTATGATTGAGGAAATACAGTGCTGTTTATTTCCAATATTGCTAACTGTGGCTTCTCCAGTACTTTCAACCGGAGAATCAGAATAAAAGGTTCCTTTTATTTAGGAACCAAACAGGACAAGACTATAAATAAAGCCAGATGCTCGTATCCCTGAAACAAACAAAACAATCCAGCAACTAATGCAAGTAAGACGGAGATTATTAAACAGGAGGAGTGATTAACAAACAGGTGCAAACAACATGGAGAACAGGTAATAACATTAAGGGGGAATTACACTGGGAGGTAGAAATCAAGACACCTGAAATGAGAGGACAACAGGAAGTAACAAATAAAGCAAAATTAAAGCAGAAAAACCCATCCGGGCCCCAATACCTTACAGTACCCCTCCCTCAAGGGGCGCCTCCAGGCGCACCGCCAGGCTTGTCCGGATTCCACCTATGAAAGTCCCAAGTGAGAGTCTTAGCTAGAATCCAGGAGGATGGTGCCCAGGACCTTTCCTCAGGCCCGTATCCCTCCCAGTCTACTAGGTATCGAAGACCCCTCCCTCACCGCCTGACGTCCAGCAGGCGATGCACATCGTAAACAGGCTGACCATCAATGAGACGTGGAGGAGGTGGTGGAGGAGGAGACTGTTGCAGTGGACTCGTGACATAAGGTTTAAGCTGAGACAAATGGAAAACCCGGTGGATGCGCAGAGGCCTAGGCAAACGCAGCTTCACCGCCACAGGGTTGATGACCGTTATCACCTCAAAAGGGCCAATGTACTTAGGTGAGAGCTTCCTTGACTCAATACGGAGCTTTATGTTAGCTGTTGATAGCATTACGGACTGACCTGGCGAGTAAGTGGGTGCTGGAGTACAATGTCCATCAGCCAGCCTCTTGTTTGTTGCAGATGAGTGAAGCAGGGCAGCACATGCCTCCCTCCAGATGCGTCTGCAGGGCCAATGTTGGACCGATTGAACTGCCACCTCCTTCTCCTGCCCGAAGCTGATGAGGTCAGCGTGTTATGGAAATACTCAACCCAAGGAAGCAGGGAGCACCAGGAAGTCTGCCAGCGAGAACAGACGCACCTCTAGGTCCTGGTTGGTTCTCTCGGCCTGACCATTGGACTGGGGGTGGAAGCCCGAGGAGAGGCTAGCGGTGGCACCAAAAGCTGCAGAGAAGGCCTTCCACACCTGAGAAATAAATTGTGGGCCCCGATCGTGAAACCATGTCCACTCTGGAATGCCATGCAGCCTGAATGTATGGGTCATCCCCAGTTCTGGGGACTCCCAGATGGCAGGTCAAACGTGATGCCAGGGCCCACTGGAGGACCTGATTCCTTGTGACCCTTGGCACAAAAAAATCTCTCAGGAGGACCCCCTCCAGGGTCAGGCTCCTGGTTCTGTGCAGCCCTGATGTTCCTCTGCAGCTGCCAAGAGAGAGCCACAGGAGGCAGGAATTGTAGTCACTGGCTGCTGGTAGCCAGTGACTTTAAAGAGCGGGAAAGGGCGTCCGGTTTGGTGTTTTTGGAACCAGGATGAAAAGAAACAAGATCAAACCGGTTGAAAAACAGGGACCACCACGCCTGCCTAGGATTCAGCCGTTGCAGTCCGGAGATAAGACAGATTCTTATGATCCATCTAGACCACAAACGGCTGAGCTGCCCCCTCCAACCAGTGCCTCCCCTCCTTTAATGCGAGCTTGATAGCTAGTAGTTCTTTAACTCCCAAATCATAATTCCGCTCTGCCGGATTAAGCCGACGGGAGAAGAAAGCGTAAGGATGAAGATTGTTGTCAGTACCCACTTGAGCTTGAGCACTACAAGCAAAATGAGCTGGTGAAGAATGTGCTGGAATGTGCGTGGACTTGGCTCTGGGCCAAAGACACTGAAAGTGTTAACCCACCTGAATGATCTTAAAGCAGATATATCTTATCTTACCAACTTATCTAAATCAGCTGATCATCTCTTGTGCTGATCACAGTTTCCATTCATGTATTCTGCTAGTTACAACTTCAAACAAAGAGGAGTTGGTGTCTTAATTAATAAAAACATTAACAATATTTAGTCGTAAGGATACAGTTACTGACCCAGAAGCTGATTTGTAATTATTAACATATCTGTTCAGAACAAGGACTTTATAGCGAGTGTTTATGGCCCAAATGCTGACGACTCTTCCTTCTTTCACAGATTCTTCATGTCACTCTCGGTTCACTCTGACTCCACAATCTTTATAGGAGGAGACGTCAATCTGATTCTGGATCCTGAACGTGACAGACTCAGCACAGCAGCAAACCAGCGTACATGTCGGTTTGCAAGTATCCTAAAGCAGTACATGAATGATCTGGGTCTCTGCGACACTTGGCGCTCATGTCACCCAAACACTAAAGGGTTCCCCTTTTTTTCTCCAGTTCACCATTCACACTCTCGTTTAGATTATTTATTAGTCAGTAACTCCCTTTTAAAAGATATCCAAAAATCCAACATTCATCCAATTTTATCAGTGATCACGCTCCAGTTTCTGTTAATATTTCTAGGGGAATATCTTCATTCTCAGGTACAACCTGGAGGCTTAATACATCTCCGCTAAAAGACCAAGAATGTATTCAATTCTTTAAAAAAGAGTTGGCAACCTTCTGAGAATTCAACAATACTCATGATATCTCACCATGTCTTCTTTGGGAAACAGGTAGAACGCTTGTAGAAGTCCACTAACCTGAAAGTACACAGACTGCATTCAAAGGAGATGACTGGGGCACTTAATAATATGATTAAGCTTGCCAGGTCTAAGTATTTGTCTTATCTGGTATACATGAACAAGAGAAATCCAAAAGTTGTCTTCGAAATCATTCAAAACATTGTTTCACCCTCAGTTCCACCTGTACCTGTTTACACTACTGACCATTGCAACAGATTCTTACAATATTTTGTAAATAAGGTGAATGAACTCAAACTAAACCTAAAATACTCCAATGAGAATATCACTATTGTAGCCTCTATAAACTACTCCTGGACTAGCTTTTCTTCCATCTCAATAGACAAAGTCATGGTCGGATTAAAAAAGATGAAGCCATCCTCATGCCCCCTAGACATCTTGCCATCATCTATGTTTTTTAAAGTTATCGATCTTATTGCCCCATTTCTTGTTAAAATGATTAATCTGTCTCTCTCCAGTGGGACTCTCTCCAGTGGGACTTCTTTACACAGGCAGCGATAAGTTCCACTTTAAAAAAGGCCAACCTGGATCCATCACAACCCTCCAATTATAGGCCAATTTCAAAATTACCTTTGCTCTCAAAATTCTTGGAGAAGATGGTGGCAGAACAGTTAACGTCTTTTTTAAACAACTATGAACTCTTTGATAAGTACCAATCTGGTTTCTAGAAAGATGCATTCCACGGAGACCACTTTACTCAAAGCTTCAAATGATATACAGATGGCTGCTGACACCGGAAAATGTACAGTTTTGGTTCTTTTAGACTTATCCTCAGCATTTGACACTGTAGATCATAAAATACTGTTTGGCGGATTAGAAAATGAGTTTGGTATCGCTGGGTTTGTTGTAAAGTGGTTTACATCCTACCTGACTAACAGAACATTCTCAGTTCAAAACACTGCTGGAAGGCTTTCAACAGGATCGGACAAAAGGGCACATTTTACCCCCATATTATCCTTGCACTGGCTCCCAATTAAGTGGCGTATTGATTTTAAAATTTTAGTTTTAACCTATAGAGCTTTAAATAGACAGACCTTTTAAAGATTTTTAAGACCAAGTATGAAACCAGAGGTGACCGGTCGTTCCAGGCAATAGCCCCCAGACTCTGGAATGCCCTCCCTCTGTCCCTTCGTGTGGCCGATACCATCGATTCTTTTAAAAGTCAACTGAAGACACTTTTATTCGTAAATGCTTTTAGCTGACTGGTTTCATTGTTATTGTTATATTTTTATTCTACGTTTATTTTTCTTCAATTTAGTTTTGCTTTTCATCTTATTTAATTGATTGTTTTTCTGCTTTGACTGTATTGTTTTTTTTTATGTTCAGCACTTTGAAAGGCGCTATACAAATAAAACTTACTGACTTACTGACCTGCTTACTTACTTACTTACTTACTTATTGTCTGAACTTCATGAAGCTCTGTTACTTATGCCTAATGGTAAAGCACTAGGGCCTGAAGAATTTTGGTAAAAGCTGGCACCAATGTTTTATAAAATGGTCACATTTATCATGGAATGCCAATCACTACCACCTAACATGAACTCAGCCAACATAATCCTTCTTCTAAAACCAGACAAAGATCCCACTAGTCCTTCAAGCTATCGCCCCATTTCTTTAATCAATGCAGACGTAAAAATTATTTGCAAAGCACTAGCACAGAGAATAGAAAAAAACACTCCTCACATAATTTACCATGATCAAACTGGTTTCATCAAAGGTAGACACTCGGATGACAATGTCCGCAGACTTGTTGATATAATAGACTTTGCCGCTATTAAAACAGGGAAATGACTATATTCTTGTTAGATGCTGAAAAAGCTTTTGACAGAGTAAACTGGAAATTTCTCATTGCCGCCCTCCAAAAGTTTGGGTTTGGGAAATCATTCATTGACTGGATTAAAATATTATGTCACGACCCCAATGTATCAGTTAGAACTAATAAACAGACTTCTGACAGGTTTTTCTGGGAAGAAAAAATATTCATGATGTAGAGTAGTGTTCTTCCTGAAGTCCAGGATGATCTCCTTGGTCTTGGTGGTTTTCAGGAGGAGGTTATTAGCCTGACACCACCTGGAAAGTTTCAGGCCGTCTCATCATCCCCAGAAATCAGCTCCACCACAGAAGTGTCGTCTGCAACTTCACTATGGTGTTGCCGGTGTGGGCTGGTCTGCAGTCTGCTGTGTAGAGCGCGTACAGCAGAGGAATTATGATGGATGACTTCAGGCAAGCAGGGATGAAAGCCTGTGTTAGCGACAGGTTAAAAATCTTTGTGAAGACCTGGGAGAGCTGGTCGGCGCAGGCTCGCAGAACCTTCCCAGGAACTCCATCAGGTCCAGCCGCTTTCCTGAGAATTACCCTGCTGAACATCTGTGCCACGTCCTGTGTCTCCACAGTCAGGGGTTCGGAGCTGGGAGCAGAGTGAGGCTGAGGTGATGGGACTTCAGAGTGTGGTGGTGTGGTCTTGAAGTGTGAGAAGAACGCGTTCACCTCTTCTGCTAGTGCAGCGCTGGAGTGTGCCTCTGTGCTGGTCTGTCCCCTGAAGTTGGTCAGCTGTTGTAGTCCCTGCCATACCTGCCGAGGGTTGTTGTTGGAGAGGTCCAAAAAAATAGAGGTCCTCTATTTTCCTTCTGTTATCCAACTTGGCCTTCCTGATCCCTCTCCTCAGGTCAGCTCTGGCGGTCCTGTACAGATCCTTGTTACCTGGCCTAAAGGCAGAGTCACTGCCTTTTAGTAGTAGCCTGACCTCTTTGGTCATCCAGGGTTTTTGGTTGGGAAAGACCCGGATGCGTTTCACTTCCGTGACAGTCTCCATACAGAAGGTGATGTATTCCATCACGGCCTCTGTGAATACTATCAGGTCCTGGTGTTCAAAAATGCTCCAGTCAGTGTGTTGGAAGCTGTCCTGGAGCTGGAAGAGTTCATCCTCAGGCGAAGTTGTGATGGTTTTCAAGAGTGAGGTTGAGCTCCTTCTCAGAGGTGTGTAAGCAGGGTTAAGAGCAGAGAGAGGTGATCTGACTGACCTAGGTGTGGAAGCCGAGTGGCTTTTTATGCATGTTTGTGTAAACATGATCTAAAGTATTTTTCCCTCTGGTTGGACACTTAACATGTTGGAGCGTGCTACTGGACCACCACGGTGAGGACATCGAGCAGGCGTCACAATCTCTAACAGACTATATCCATTTCTGTTTGGATATTGTGATGCCCACAAAGGCAGTGCGCTGTTATGCAAACAACAAGCCTTGGATCACCAGAGAGACGACGGAGGTCCTCAACAGGAAAAAGAGAGCCTACAAAGAAAATAATCTGGAAAAGAAAAAAGCTGTGCAAACTGAGTTGAGGTGCTGTCTGAGAAGCTCCAGAGAAAACTACAAAGCTAAGATAGAGGGGAAACTGAGAGCAAACAACATAAAAGAAGTGTGGGATGGAATGAAAACAATCACAGGGTGTAAAAAAGGGGCTGCATCTGGAGTGTGGAGCGAACCAATGATCTAAATTATCATTTTAATAGGTTTAATTAATCCGCACACCCCACACTTACCTCATCCTGTGCCCCCCTATTCCCTCCTCATCCTACAAATGAACCTGCACCAGTGGAATCAGCTCTTCCTCATTACACCTCTCTTATTGAACATCAGGTAAGAAGAGAGCTGAAGAAACTGAAGACCAGGAAAGCAGCAGGCCCAGATGGGTTGTCCCCCAGGCTCCTGAAGACATGCGCAGATGAGCTAGGAGGTCCTCTCCAGCATCTCTTTAACCTGAGCCTGCGCCTTGGTACAATACCAACACTCTAGAAGACCTCGTGCATCGTACCTCTGCCCAAGGTCAAGCAGCCGAGGGACAACAAAGACTACAGACCAATTGCACTTACCTCTCACATAATGAAAACCATGGAGATGTTAGTGCCACAGTTGCTGAAGCCCCAGGTGCAACATGCCCAGGATCCATTGCAGTTTGCATATAGGGAGAATGTGGGAGTGGAGGATGCCGTCCTGCATCTCCTCCACCGCACGTTGTCTTACCTTGATGAAGGGGGGTGTGCAGTGAGAATGTTGTTTTTTGATTTCTCCAGTGCATTTGACACAATCCAACCCCCAATACTGCAGGAAAAACTTAGGAGTATGTCAGTGGAGCCATACTTAATATCCTGGATCATGGACTACCTCAAGGACAGACCCCAGTTTGTCAGAATGGGGGCCAGCTGTTCCAGAACACTCTGCAGCAGTGTGGGAGTACCTCAAGGCACAGTTCTCTCCCCGATGTTGTTCGCTCTGTACACGACCGACTTCCAACACAACACGGAGGCTTGCCACATCCAAAAATTCTCGGATGATACCGTTATTGTGGCCTGCATTAGGGAGGACAAGGAGGTGGAGTACAGACAGCTGGTGCAGGATTTTGTTCTTTGGTCCAAGAAGAACCAGCTCCAGCTGAACATCAGGAAAACCAAAGAACTGATTCTGGACTTCAGAAGACAACCCCCTATCTCCCAGCCAATATGTATAGACGGTGACCTGGTGGAGACAGTCACGTCCTATAAATACCTGGGAGTGGTGCTGGACAAGAAACTGGACTGGAACGAGAACACCACCCTGCTCAGCAAAAAATGTCAATCCAGGATGTACTTCCTGCGAAGGCTGGCCTCTTTTAACATCTCCACCAAGCTTCTCAGTATGTTTTATCAGACGGTGATTGAAAGTGCTCTGCTGTACGCTGTGGTGTGCTGGTGCGGCACAAGCAAGAGAAACCTGACCCGCCTAAATAAGATCATCAGGAGGGCTAGCTCTGTTGTGGGACTGAAGTTAGCCACAGTGGAGGAGGTGGCTGAACAACGAACATTGTCCAGACTTCAGGCAATTATGAACAATGTTACACACCCTCTGCATGACGCCTTCAGTGAAAGGAAGAGCAGCTTCAGCAGCAGACTTTTATCACAACGCTGCACCACGGACAGACTTAGAAAGTCTTTTGTCCCACGAGCCATCAGACTGCACAACACTCTGTGTTGAGAGCTTTTATTCTTGCTTCTGGTTTTTGATTAAGCTGAATTTCTGGGAAACATGACATGTTTTTAGGAATTGTTTATACTTGCTTTTATTCTTTTTATCCTTTTATATTTTAATATATTTATTGTGTTTTTATCTGTTTTAGGAATGATTGTGTTTTTAAGTATGGGCAGCTGGCCACTTACAATTTCCTTCGGGATTATTAAAGTCTATCTATCTATCTATCTATCTATCTATCTATCTATCTATCTATCTCCACCTGTCATCTTATTGGCTACACCTGTGTTCACTCATCTCATCAGTCCACCTGTGTATATAGTCTGTGTGTTTCCTCCACTCATTACGAGATTGTTTTGTGTTGCCTCTCGAGTCTACTGAGAATTCTAGCCTCGGTTATCATTCAGTTCAGTGCTGAATAAAGACTTTGCTTCTGCATTCCTGCATCCTGCGTTTGTGTCCGCAACCAGATCCTGACAGATGCAGAGATAAGTTGTTTTGGGCAACTATTCACATTAGTAATGTGTAGCAAATTGGTGCAAAGCCAATATGAAAAGTGTATTTTCTTTTTCAGAATCAGCTGATTCAGGTTGATTGCATAAATGGTCAAATGTTGAAGTATATTAAAGAGCATGTGTCATTCAGGAATCATCAGATCCAATGTTAAAGGGATAAACCTAACGTTTTACAATATCAGTCAATCTTTTTGTGAGTTTGTTAAGCTGCATAATTGATACAGATTACTGTGTAAAATGAGTCCTGCTGAAGGGCATACAAACAGTTTAACAAATATTATTATATTTTCATGAGAATGATAACACTTCATGCCTACAGCAACAAAAATTGATGTGCTGAGAAATATTTCTCCTGGTGATACAAAACACAGTCACTGACAGTCAATAAAAAATTCATGATACTTTAAATTGTTTTCCTTCAGCAAGAGAAATGCCAAAGTACATGTTTCACATATGACTGGAAAAACAGACCCAGAGGGTGAAAAGCATTAGCTGTAAATGGCTCACAAATAAAGATAACTGTCCTTATGCTGAACACTTTGCTGTGTTTAGGCAGCAGCTGAAGTCACGGAAAGCATGTTGAAAACAGCTTTTATCACACTGATGATGGTTTTATTCTTTACTGTTGGGGAAAAGTGATCACTGAAGGGTTATTTCAACGTTTATAAGAGGCAGGATTTCAAAAATGTGGTCTGGCAAAGAAGTTTCTTTTATTATTTCTGTTTGTCCCCACACTGGAGTCACATTGAAATCAACGGCAGTTCTGGCTGTTCTTTGAGTTCCGAAAGAACTTATCAGAAGTGAATGTGCTGGTTTAAGAGCCCTTGTGTTTTATGCACTATGGTACTTTTAATGTATCTTATATAGCATGGGTGTAAAGCTCTATTTAATTATGGAAGCTGCGAAACTCAAATACTTTATTATTTTATATTCCTACTTTCAGCTATACAATTTGACACGAGCTGCTACTGTTGGGTGAAGTCAGGGTACACCCTGAACAGGTCACCAGTCTGTTGCAGGGAAACACTCACATGCACACCGAGGGACAAACCTTTGCATTTCTTGTCATGTTTAGCTTTGTTAATAAAGCTCAGCTCCCCTTCACATACTTTTGCCACAATGATTGCTTCATCCAATGGCACAATTTTGTATTGTTTTTGTAAGTTTTAATGTTTTTGGAGGTAAAGTATTAATTCCAAATCCATTATCGCTGGTAAAATAAACAGATAAATAAAAATACTGAATTTAAAAAAGCATGCTAACAGAACGTTGCAAACATAGTTTTCACAGTTTCCCGCCAGGGACAATAAAATAAATCTGAATCCAAGTGTACTTTTCAAAAAGGTCTCTGGTAAATGTGTAGCAAAATTCATTTAGAAATGTCTAATTTGACAATTAAAATGGATTAACAAAAATGCTTTTTAGTTTTCAAATGAAGCTGCATTTTTTGACTCAAAATTAAAAAGAAAAAGCAATATTTCAAAATGCTTTTTCATTTTATACTTAAAAACCGCTTATTCTGTGTCATAATTAAAATGAAAATGCAAAGAGGGGATTGCATTTGCATTTTCACATCCACCCTGGGAAACTTGTCGCAATAATCATTTCTTAAAAGCATTAGCAGAGGGGAGGCGGGGCGATGACGTCACTGCTTTCCCCGTGTGTCCGGCCGCTGAAGTTGGGTTGCGATTCACAGCTTCTGATTCGCGAGGGCACTAAAGGAACATTCTGCTGCATTTTTCGCATTAAGATCCAGGAATCCAGGTTTGAGCAATCCAGGTCCAGCGGGTCGTGAACAGGACCCGGTTTTAGGTGATCTTAATGCGAAAAATGTGGCGGAATGTTCCTTTAGTGCCCTCCCCAATCAGAAGCTGTGAATCGCAACCCAACTTCTTCAGCGTCGTCTGAACGCACGGATTTAAAAACATATGATCGAGCAGAGCAGACCCTTAAATATTATCATGACAGTAATAAGAGCACATTATGAAGATAGTCTCCTGCAGCTTCGCGCTGAGTGAGTGTTGGTCCAACCAGCAGCGTTTAGCATGGAGAAATCTGCTATCTGTTGATGGAGCTCCAGCTGTCATCAAACAGTAAATTCAGCGTGAAGCTGCAAATAAATGTGTTAATATGTGGGAATTACATCAGTCTTTATTTTGTTCTGGACACCACTGGAAACACAAATTCCTATGATGGTTTCGTAGCAGCATTTCCGCCTTCAGCGATCATCGGGGGCTCCGCGCTCCGCTATGCGAAGGCAGCTGTCGGTCTGCAGATAAAAAGCTTGTCCGCGGTGCGTCAGGAGGAGGACCGCAGAAGGCGGACATGCAGCTACTTAGTCCTGAGAAGCTGTGGAAACTCATCAGAAGTTCACAACCATCACAAAACCCTCTTTTCTGCCGCTAACACAGTCTGCTCCTGGTGTGTGTGTGTCGCTCAGCGGCCGGACACACAGAGAAAGCAGTGACGTCATCGCCCCGCCTCCCCTCTTCTAATGCATTTAAGAAATGATTATTGCGACAAGTTTCCCAGGGTGGATTTGAAAATGCAAATGCAATCTCCTCTTTGTATTTTCATTTTAATTATGACACAGAATAAGCGGTTTTAGGTATAAAATGAAAAAGCATTTTGAAATATTGATTTTTCATTTGAATTTTGAAGCATTTGATGCAGCTACATTTTGAAAATTAAAAAGCATTTCTGTTAATCCATTTTAATTGTCAAATTAGACATTTGTAAATGAATTATGCTACACATTTACCATGGACCTTTTTGAAAATGAAATGTCAAATAATATTTTCTTTATCATTTTTAATTAATTGACAGAATAAGCTGGGTTGAGGAAGAAAATGAAAAAGCATTTTGAAGTATTGCTTTTTCATTTGAATTTTGAGTCAAAAAATGCAGTTTCATTTTGAAAATGAAAAAGCATTTCTGGTTTTGACTTATTTTTATTTATGCTACAGAATCGCTTCCATATTTTTCAGTGTATGTTTCAAGAACGCAATCTAAACATAAATGATCTGCCTTACATGTATGTTTGGTTTCCTGAGACAGATTTTTAGAAAACCAGAATGCAACATATTCATTCTTCATTCCTCTCTGTGCCTAACTGTTATTATTTGGAGGAGCTTTGGTAAAGACCCACTCCAACAATGTGTTGATGTATTGTTTGAGCGTTCCCAGTGGTCTTTTAGTTATGATTATGCCATTTTTAGCCAAAATCAATAACCTGTGTTGTTTTCTAGGACATAATTTCTAAAGAGCAGCAGTAGTTCATTAGAAATCACACATAACTGAGTCATCTGTTTGAACTCTCTTCCACTAGCTTACAGCCCCTCACACCTCCAACCTAACATTACTGGCCCAAGAAAAATGGTGATTGATACTGGAGCCATCCAACCCTGGTTTAAAGAGTTGGTTTAAAGTTAACATTTGTTTTTCTTCACTTTTATTTGCTGATGTTGTTAGTTGGGTTGTGGTATAAGTATCACAGCGACATCCTTTGAGGACAAAAATCAGAACATTATTCCTCTCGTCTTTCTCCTCTTTTTCATATTCATGCGCTAAAAATAATCTTTCTATTGTAAAAGAAATGGTGCCCTGCTCTCTTCCATGGTAAGTCACTTTTTAAACAACACGTCTTTCCAGAGTCAAATGAAACCTCTCTCCTTATTGCACATCATCCACCACACAAAGGGATCTACAGCTGGCTGCTGATACATGCAGCCTCGTAGGTTTCTAAAGAGATGAGACATTCTCAGAGGTGCAAATGCCACCTCTTCTCCACAGCTCAGAGAGTGAGGGGGAAAGTGTCACTGGTAAGTACTGACAGTGCTATCAAAGTGATAAGAATTATTCTTTGTGTTCTCCCTCTTCCAAATCCAGTTTTTCCCATCTCACATACTTTAAACACACAGGTGCGTTTGTCTATTTGACAAACTGTTTTTTTATGTCTTATGCCATATTGTGTTGCCCCTTCATCATTGTGTTAATGCATATTTGTTGAATTGTGGAAAAGGTCCACATTTAATAGATAAGTGTCAAGAACCAGTGGTGTGGGACCCAAAATGTAGGAGACAGTGGTTCTGTATAATTCCCTCAGCGCTACTTACTTCCATAAAACGATTTAGTGCAGAACTATCCGGCGCCCTGGATTATAACGCAATTCAGACACCGTGTTCACAATTTTTTTTTTCAAACGTCAAATATGGCTTCATCCATTTGCAGAAAACTAAAAACCTCATGTGAACATTATATAAAAATTATTGATGAATCCACTGTGTTCTGATGATGAAAACCTGTGTCATTTATACAAATAAATTTAATGACCACAAGTAGTTATAGCGCAATGCATTGTGGTCTATATTCGCCAGTAAGTTTTTCTTTTTTTTTTGTGTTGTTTCTTGTGTTGTCTGGTTTTTGCTCAGACTCCTGGGAATTTCCAGGGAACTTGATTTTGGAAATTGTAGGTTTGGACCCCATGAACACCCTTGAGGCATACAGAGCACAGAGTAGTGAGTAGTAAAGGAATTCGGACACAACATATGTCTGGGATGCCATTTTCCCAGGCTTGATAGAGGAAAACTTGAACATTTAATAATTTCACTTGGACGTGACAAAAACATGAAATAAGGGAGTAACAAAATGGTGACAAGGCAGATTACCTAAAAACCAGACACTAAATACACTGAGGGTAATTAACTGAAATTGAATACAGCTGTGGATGATCATCAATCTCATGGGAGGTCTGACGTAACCCTTGTTCTATCCTAGGCACTTTAACATTGGGAGTTGGGTCATCTAGACCCACTAGACAGTGCGCTGAACCTTTTTTCTTCAATGATTTGCGATCTTCAGCAGTCAAAGGGAGAATGAGAAGCCTTTACCTGCACCAAGGACTGCGCCCATCAGATGAGGTAAAGTTTCCACGTTTTAAAGAAACGCATACACAGACCGTGAGTTCGAGCCCCGCATTGAACGCGTACGATTTAGGAGTTTTTTTCTTGTGGCTTTCATAACGACTTCTGCCGAGATTTGTCAATAATGGAAATATAAACTACATGAAAATGAAGACATTTTGCCCCTGAATGTATCAAAATGAATTGTCTAATTTATGTACTACAGCAGAATAACAATATAATTATTTCTGTAAAAAAACTAAAGATGTAATGTATTGAAAATCTTCAAAAATCTGACCGATTTAAAAAGATAAACACAAATTAAAATACTTAAGTGCTCATTTAAAAGTTATTTAATGCAGAGACTCCTGTAAATGGCATCCATATGGCAGTGTCTATGCAAAAATTCAATTATTATCTTTTAATCAAATACTTCAGTATTAAAATAGCAAATTTGGATGAGAAAGCCAGCTAAGGCTACGTTCACACTGCAGGCTGAAACCACCCTACGTGACCTGTATCTGATGTTTTCATGACAGTCTGAACGACACAGATCTGATCTTTTCAAATGCGACCCAGGCCACTTGGGTATGTGGTCCTGAATCTGATACGTATCCGATCTTTTCAAATGCGACCGCCGTCTGAACGGCCAGGCCACATGAATCCGACCCGTACGTCATCGATACGCTACAAACTTCATTCTGCGTTGAAGTAGGCGGGACGATAGCATAAACAACAACCATGGTGGACGATGCTGCTGAGACCAGTCAGTGGAAGGGCAGCGAGGTCACCGATTGGATTCATATTTGGGGTGACAGCTCTATTCAGGCCAAACTCCAGGGCTTTGATCGCAACCAGGCGGTTTTTGAAAACATTTCCAGCGAATTGGCCAAGCGTGGTGTTGAACCTTCCCTGCGATGACTTTCTTTTCCCTTTCTGACCGTGGTCAGAATCGCGGGGGACAGAAGGCGGATCCTCCTTCGGGGTTCACTTCCACGTTCTGACCCATAGATTCTCCAGACCGGGTGAATAAAGAGTCAATAGCATTGATTCTGGGGGAAACCTTCTTTTATTATCATTCATTGGAATTGAGCATTAAGCCCTGCAGTGTGAACATAGCCTAAAAGCTTAAAAAACACAATAATTCTTACAGCAAACACCAGTAAAATTTTATAGAATTATTTTTTTTAAAAGATGGTATCATCATTACAATGTTAAACTTTACAATAATCAAAATCTATATAGAAAAGCACAAAAATAATCAAATATAAAACAATAGATGCTTTGGATGTGCAAAAATAATTTTTCTGTGCATGGACTGCATGTCGTTTAAAGTGGTGGTGGGTCATTTCCTCTCTTTTTTTCCCACATCCATGCTTCTCTAGCTCAGCCCTCCAATTGTCATACGACTGAGTCTCTGTGGCTTCACAAAACCAGTTCCCAAAGTACTGACCTTGGGACGGTGGCTTTCTGTTTCCACATATGCTTGGTAATGGTATTTCCTTTTCAATACACCCATACACCCGTGTTGGAAACAGGCTGAGAGAGTATGGTCGGCACAGCAGGAGGAGGCATGACGACACTGAAGGGGACATTTAAAACGGGAGGAACCAAAACCTGTGAGGTGGACTCTGATGGGACGATGAAGGTTGTAGAGCTCACTGAAGCAGGCAAGTCCAGCTTTTTGGGTGCTAGTGGTTTGAGTTTGAGTTTTGCCTCCCCAGCAGTGTTGGGCGGTAGCACAAAAATGTGCAGCTGAGCTGAGGTCCCCATCTGTAAAGGTGGTCCTTTCTGGAGTGGATTTGGTAGTTTTTCTGTTGCTGCCATAGAAGCAGCAGGTTGTGGGATGCCCTGGTTCAAAATGATTTGTTCTTGTGCCCAAGGTTATAATAGTTTCGGATTTTTTATCAGTTTTAGTTTTTATTTCGTTTTGAATTTTTGTTTTTAAATTTATTTCGTTTTAATTAGTTTTTAGAGGCTGCTTTACTAGTTTTTATTAGTTTTTATTTTTTGAAATTGCTTCGTTTTAGTTTAGTTTTTATTAGTTTTAGTGTTAGTTTTAGTTTTTTCTTCTTCTTTTTTTTGTAAATTAGGATATTTGTCAGGTGCATGATTCAAAATCCCCAGAATAAGTATTGTATAGTAAAAACTCAATCAGAGATACATTTTGAAACACTTATTATTCAGAGGACACAAGGACAACCATCCTTAAATTAAAATACAACAGCCGATAACAGCATTACGTTATCTGCTCTCGCTTCTTTTTCGGGGGAGGGCGGGCGACAGGCTAGCTTGTCTAGGTACTGTTGATTTGCGTTGTTGTGTGCGCTTTTTAAATGTACTTTTAGATTCGTAGGGTTTTTCCCTTTGAGGAGCGTTCCACAAATGTTGTCTCCTGCTTCGACTACAAGGCACTTACTTTAGTTTTCAACGCTGTTATATTCAAAAAAGTCCCAAATAGGACTCTCCCGCTTTCTCCCAACTTTTAATGCAGCCATCACGCTCATGTAAATGTCTATGACCACGCTAGCCGGCAGTGTCTGACAGACATCATGTGACGTCACAGACAACGTGCCGTAAGGTTCAGATACACAGTAAAACTAGCAGGGTGAAGTAAATAGACTTCATTTCAACCCAAAAGACTTATGTATTAACAAAGACGAAAACGAAGTATTTTTTGGGGTTAATATTAGTTAGTTTCAGTTCGTTTTATACACACAACAAACAGTTTTAGTTAGTTTTCGTTTTTTTTTAAACTCTCGTTTTTGTTTTTATTTCAGTTAACGAAAATGTTTTTTCAGTTCTAGTTTTAGTTTTTTCGTTTGTTTTCGTTAACTATAATAACCTTGCTTGTGCCCGGCACCGTCTACTGTACCTGTAAAGACAAGCAAAACAAAAAGGTTCAACAATAGAATCAAAATAGTGTAACAGCCCAAGCTGCCTCTGTGTTCATAAGATGCAAGATAAATGAAAAAGCCTCGCCTTACCATTGTTTGATCCTATTTTTTGATTAAACTGTTTTGATTTTCCTCTATACATTCTAGAGAATACAGCTTCTTATCTGTTTCTATTTGATGTTGTTGAAAATGTATTTTCCTTCCAGCTCCTTCAACACCAGGAGCTGGAAACACACACAAGCACTGTATTGGATTACGTCAAGTTCTGCATCGGAAATGTGACTGTTGACAAAAGCATCCGGGTTTTCCCTAACCAGAAACCCTGGATGACCACCCAAGTCCGCAAACTCCTCAAAGCCCGCGACGCTGCCTTCCGGTCAGGCGACAAGGCTCTGTACAGAGCTGCCCGTGCTGACCTGAGGAAGGGGGTCAAAAAGGCTAAGCTGGACCACAGGAGGATCATTGAGGCCCATCTGTCCAGCAACAACACGCGTGAGGTATGGAAGGGCATACATGACATCACCAACTACAGGGGATGTCAAGCAACTACAGACCATCTGAGTGCAGCGCTAGCAGAGGCGCTGAATAACTACTTTGCACGCTTTGAAGCTCCAAACCAACAGAACTCTGCCGCCCCACCCCCACCCTCAATCCCATCCTGCTCCACTCCT